>JAQFZH010000630.1:0-29322 GCA_034695485.1 Entomobrya nivalis | reverse complement strand
TGTCATGGGTTGTCAGTTGTCATCATCATCATTCAGATTTATCTACGTGTTTTCTTCGTGTCTTGACATGACTTGTTGGAAATAAACTGTGTTAATATTTGGTACTTAAATTGTCCTTCACTTTGTGCAATAAAGCAGTAAAGGAAAATAAATAGTGACGTGATTTTCGAATCAAGATTGTCCAATCTGTTTAGTTAAACGTTTAGCGAGTTACTTCCAATAAAGTAGGAAAAACGTATATTAGGGTTTAACTGAAGTAAACAAGTGTTCTTACAACTTAGAGTTATATGGACATTAAGGTTAATTATACATTTCGTAAAATAATAATAGCATATTTATTTGTTTGGTTATGAAGACTAAAAAATGAAAGCAGAATGAAAAACATTATTTCGTTTAGGTTGGTTGTATTTGGTTCTTTTTTGCTTTAAAAATAGAAAAGTTCATGTTTAAGCCAAATGCTATGTTTAATGACATTAAATTATATTTGTATTGCTAAGAATTAAAATAATTAGTCATTTGTTAATTGTTATTATTTCAGCTCAAATAAAAATAAATAAATTGTAGTTATTGGTTTTGTGGACTATTCGTTGAAGATATTATTCCTCCGAGACACTTTTTGACAGTCAAATCTGCTATTTAGAGTAAATATGTCTGGTATGTTGTTCCGTTATATTCCAATTTATAATATTTTGTTAAATATTTTAATATTTGATACAAATTCGTTTGTATTTTAAAAAAATCACAACTCTTCCGGTTTCACTTTATCAAAAATGAAAACTTTGAAAATCGTTCCAATCGTTTTCATACCATGCTTTGCTATACATATCTATTTGTCGTATTCCATACGATTGGAAACGACAAGGCTCGCAAAAAATTGCAACATTTAGTTATTAATTTTGAAAGCTGTCACATCCAGTTTACTTTTGGAAATATTAACTACAATGCCGATTATTTTGAGAAAACGTCACTATTAATTCAACTATTATTTACTTATCGTTGAAAGGAGCCGATTTTACATCAAGGAGTATTGAAAGGTTAACAGTGTCTTTTTCATTTAAAATGTTACAGACCGTTTTCGTTATCTGTTTTTGTTTGCTTATGATTTAGATTTTGATTTGAATTTATGAAATATTAAAAAAAATCGTACTGAATTTATTACAAAATTGGATACTGAAATAAGTCAAAAATATTTTTTTTAAATAAATTTGTTAACTTGAAACAATTAAAAAGATCGTCTTGTAGTTGAATCCTATGACGAAATAGACCAAGGGACTACTTCAATAATTTGTTGAAAAATTTCTATGCAAGTATCATTTATAATGCAAAGTACATGTTTTGTAACAATTCCATAGAAATTTAAATAAGTTAAGAATAAGTAAATAGAATAGTTATTGCTCCAACTATAGACGTACCTTTGGAAAATGTTTTTAAAGCTTACACGATCGCAAATGTGAGAAAAAAGATTTAAGCTTTAATTTTATTTAAGTTTTAATAGAGTAAACTCTTATTTTAACTTGAGAACACTTACATGTTTCGTACTTGCTCATTGTGGAGATGAAAAGACAAATAAATAAGTCTTCAGATTATGTGGTTGTAAATCTTAACCAAAACATTCCATTTCAAATAGTATTTCGAAGCAATAGAATAACAATATACCACTCTTTAGTTTTAGTGTGTTTAAATACAATTGCACTAAACATTGAATTTATTTGTAGTGTAATATAAGTTATTATGTTTGAATAGCATGTTTTTTTTAAACACCACATCTTCACGTGTCGAAATTATGATTTCAACAAAGCTATATAAATATTTGTTGGAATTTTGGAAGACTTTTAAAGTAGCTATGTACAAAAATATAATACATATGCTTTCTATTCAGTTGGAATACTTAGTTTTAAAAAAATATGAAAATAAATACTGTCTAGCTTTTCATTTCTCCGGAATTAACAATTTTTTGCTTTAATTTCATGAAAGATAAACTTCTTGTAATGAAATTAAAGATGGAAATTTTGAGCTTCATTCTGGTTATTTCTATTGCATTTTATGTAGTAAAACATTACCAACACTTTCCACAGAATTGCCACGGATTAATTTGAATTCGAAACTAAAAGCACTGCTTACGGATTTCGAGGAGTCTCACATTAAATAGTACATTGGAAATATTGATAACCATGCCGAATATTTTGAAACTACCTCTGCAGGAATTCGTCAGTTCAGGAACATGCAAACTTTCTCAGTAGAGGATTTTAAACACCTCAACGCAAGTTACGAACTTGGTAGCAGAAGTGATCGAAATCAAAAACGATTTACATCATGTGAAGTTCACTGGTTTATGTTTCAACAAATCAGTTGGGAAAACGACTTGGAGATTGCAAATGTCATGAAAATGTCTCAAATTGCTGACGGTACACCAGATTACCATATTTTGTTCGAATATCCTGTTTACACAAAGCCTGATTTAAACAAATACGAGGTTTTAAAGAATTTCCTGACGAGGGAAATTGTTTATGTGTTCATGAAGGGTCCAGTTTTATACATCGATTCCTTCGAAACCGTCAATGTAGTTTGTGTACCCTATGAACATAGTATAGTAGTCCATTTATACAATTTCACCCATCAGAATTTAGTATCAATAATGTTTGGAAAACAGTCTACTCGGATCTAAGAATGGTTTATATCGAATCGGGTTTTTGGACAGCCCAAGGGTCAACACGCTTTGATTGTGACAATTTTGTGGGAGCTAACTACATTCCACCGAAAGAAAATGTTATTGATTATCATATAGTAGATGTCTGTGTACATCAATTGCTCACTAAAAAACTCAACTACACTGTTTCAAAGTCAACGAATTCTAGTCCAGTTATCCATGGGTAAGCTTTTGGGGCTTATTACATTAAAAAGTTTAATTTTGATCTTAGAAATGAGGAAAAAGTACTACCATGGAACTGGATTCCTCACGCCACACAATTTTCATCTTTCTTCTTTTTTTGTATTCAGGAAAGACCTACTTTTAATGCAACAGTACTTTTTAAACCATTCACTGGTCTTGCGTGGAAATTATTAGTGGCTTGTGTGTTTGCTTTGGTGTACCTCACCAAAGCTGTATACCTCATAACTGAGACCGCATTGACGAAATCGAATGTGAATGTGCATGAAACCAGTCTTAGTGGTTTGGAATTTTTTACTGCTATTATTGCTACTTTGTTGGACCAAGTTGTTACGTCAAAAAGACGCTTCAAAATAACATTTCAATATATTTCTATAGCATGCACATTTTCTGCTTGGTTACTTTGGTTGATGATTGCACTTCAAGTTGGATTGTTGTATAAAGGGAAAATATTTAGTTTTTTGACAAAAACATTTGACCCGTCATGGCCTGAAAGCATTGATCAATTAGTAAAATCACCGTTTGATTTTATCACTCTACAAGATTTTACAAATGGTACTTATAGGGGATCGATGTTAAACAAAGACGTTTTGAAGATTGCCGACAAATCACATTTTTCTTTGAAAACTATATACAACATATTATACGAATCAGTAAATTTTTATGAAGAACCCTTCACAAAATTTGCGATAGACTTGTATTTTAGTAATAAAGATATACCAAACAATATCTCAAAGAAAATTGATACCAAAAGGTTGGCAATTATTGATAAATCCAACCTAATAGAAATCGAATACTTAATGAGTATAAATTTTCTGTCCGATAATGCAATATCAAAGCCAAAGCTATTTCCTGGTTACACGCTAATTACCCCGTGGTCGGTCAGAAGCACATATTTTCTGTCTATTTTTCAACGATTTTTGGGAAAGTTATATGAATCTGGAATTGAAAGGAAAATGTACTCTTTTATACTTTCAGCTAAGCATTATAGAGAGCTAATAGTAATCGCTTTGCAGATAAAAAATCGGTCCGATCAGAGAACTTCAACTCCATCAAAAGCAAAACTACTCTTCATGTCACTAAATGGAGCCGATTACATTTCAAGGAATAGCGACAATTCAACGGTGCCACTTTCTATAAAAATGTTGCTGATGGTTTTTATTACCAGTTTTTGTATGCTTTTGATTTCGGCTATGTTTTTCCTTTACGAAATAATCAAATACAAAACTAAATACTTGTACTGATCTTGGCAATGATATGGTGTTGAGTAAACGACTATATTTACAAGCATTTTGCAAAGCGTAATAAATTGTGATTTTCTTCAAACCAGTTGTAATTTGTTTAGAAATTAGTAAAGTTTTTTTCTGTAGTTGCTTTAGCGGTATTTTTTATATACGTTAACACAAATAACTAATCAATAATATTCATAATAAAATTAGTTTTGTTCAAATTTATTATCCAAGAACAGGTTTTGTCGTTCAGATGTGCTTCTGACATAACAATCTTCAAAGTACACACAATTGGATATAAATTAATGTTTGATTCTTTCTGAAACCATTGGAATCCTCTTGACGGGACTAACAACAAAACTTTGGACTTTTTATTGCCTAACCTAATGTATATACCGCAGGATTGTCCGCCTAGTATAGTCTTGTATTAAGTAAGTATTTCTGCAAAAATAAAGTTCAAAATTTTCGATTGTTTTACAATTTCTACTCGTACATACTTGTACTCGTATATGAATACAACAAAATATTATTAATTTCAGAGCATTTCTATGTAATGACATACCGCTTAGTGCCTTATTTATTTTAATTCTGAAGTACGTTCTAATCTAATGAATCGGGTTGCTTTGTCACCTTTTTGAAAACAATGTATTCAAATTTAAAGACATGTCACGTCTTTGTATTGTTTATTTTGAAAGAGGGGCGACTTTCTTCGTAACATTTTAATAGATCTAGCAAGTGAAAGCGACAAATATAAAATTACTATACAATTTAATCAACATCACCAGCCTGAAAACTTTTAAAACTTTATTACTTTCATCAAAACAAGTTCTTTTCTTGACATTTGTGTCAACAGTTTGTTCAAAAATCTCACTCCAGTTCCCTCTAATTTTGACATTTGTACCACACTTATAGCAAGCTTACAAACGAAACTTTTAAAATGTTCACAAGGTCATCAATCGAAATATTTCCTTTTGTATTTATTCCTCAATCTCCTGCTTTTAATGCCCATACAAATTAAATCCAAAGGTTTTCATCTTCATATTAATTTTGAATTCGTAGACTTTTTAATTGCCTATTAATTAAGTTTATATTGCCATTAATATTATCTACTTCGTTAAGCCTTTCAATATTCAAGTTACATTTGCGTGTCAGCATCTCAACAAAATCCCTTTTTAATAATTGTCCACAGAAATTTACTTATTTCAAAACCATCTGGTTTAATAACATACATCGCATTTCCCTTCACTGGTCATGATTTTTGTCACCGTTTTAACGCAATAGCGCATGCATTTCTAAAAACCAATCACGGGGTTTGTATTAATGTTCAGTTGAGATTAAAAATAAAGACTGCACTTTAATTGCATTGCTAAATTCATGAGTGATAAAATCATTTTAAAAATCAAGTTTGAGAAGTGTTTGACATTACTATACATAAGTTGCACATTCATCACCCAGAACTTCCACTACCATAATATTTTTTTTTCATGCATGTATAATGCAATGAACAATATTGTCATACAGATTCATGTGTACTTCCACCGTCATAATCATTATTTCATCATGACAACGCTTTAAAGCACTACAAGTCCACTTTGTTTTTCGAGTTATTCTCCAAAACTCCGAAGATATTTTTATTATATCTTAAATATTATAATAATGTTGATTTCATATCGAGTACGCTTAGGCTTAAAACTAATTTTTCGGTGACTGTGAAAAAACTCACAATTATTTTATTAATTAATAAATGCGTACCACGAGAACTTAAAAATTATCTATATTTTGTACACTTTGTAATGTTTTATGCAGCTCAAGGTTATGTGTGACTCAATATTTTAACTATGCATTGATCGTTTCGTACGTAGTGGTAGTAAGCTATCTCTTTTGAAATATTTATTTGATCGTATTAAAAAATCACTCAGATAAATGGAACATGTTTACGATTAAGATATAAATGACATTATAAAATGTTGGAGTCAATCTTCTTACTACTATTTTACCCACTAAATACCTAAAGTAAATATGACCCTAACGAATAGCATTTTATTACTTGGTAAATGATCGTGCTTCCCTGAACATACTTTATCTCACTCAAACACTACAACTTTGTCTTTTTGATCATGTCCGCATCTTCTTTGTTTTTAGTATTAAATTTATGACAAGGTAATAACCCATAAGGTCATTCTTACCTCCAATGTAAACTAAATATTTATTACTACTTGTTTAATCAGACGTTGGAACATGTTCTCATGAGCACTTTTGTAGTTTACAACACCATGAAATAATCCCGAAAAATATCTCGGATTCAACTTCAATATCATCATGGCGAATGGCAGTCACCACAACTCTTCATCAAGGTAGGCCAACTTTCAAAACGTGTTGAGCAACAAGATTTAAGCTGTAGCAGGATTTTTGTGGCTTAAAAAATATTAATGGCTTAATATAAGCAAGTTGTGGTGATCCAGATGGCCAGTTACCTATTTGATAAACAAAAACTCTTTTGAGTACGTATACAATTAAGTTTTAAAAGCAAACAGTTTTCAAGGTCAAGGACAAGAGAAATTATTGCTTTCACTTTCGTCGCAAACATTCTGTAATTTTGTTGTATTGCAGAACAAAAGGTATTTTTCATCCTTCAAAAGCAATCAAATTATATAAATTAGGATGACTTTATATCTAAAATAAATAAAAATGATGGGGAAAGTTAACTACTATTAGCTGTCTATAATGTATTTGTGCACAAAAATGTCGATAATTTGATCAATATTCAAACAGTATTTACTTCATACTGATTTTTTAGAGTGAATTCAGAAATTTTTGTGCTGTAATTTATGCATTCCATTTTATAAATCTTGAGGTATTTCAAAAAACCAAAAAATGTAGCTTTACTCAGCCGCATATCAAGTGCATTTGCTATTCCAAAACATATTTCCAATGCCATATGAAATTGACAATTTATTTGAAAACCTAGTTTCCAGTAACTTATACTCCAAGAGAATCATTAAGACAAGTAGAATATCAGTTTTAATCCTAATTCTTCTTTTTTTCATTCCATTCCTTTCTCTGCGTATTATCTGGCTAATTTTTCACTTGAAGTCTTTTACAATTTATAACGTTGATCAATTAATATTAGCCATATTTTATTTCACACTTATGTCCATATTTCTTGCCGCATTTTACACCGAACAAAAGCATAATTATGCCCTTCAATATACGCTGAATCAAATTTGTCGCTTGGAACAATGCAGAAACCAGTCATCTTCAAATTCATTTATCAATTTTGCTATTCGACTACCACTTCTTGGAAAAAAGTCCATTAAGCAACTTGTCGTGTACTCTTTGTCCATATCGTGTTACATTATTCGACTCGGAATTACTTTGTTACCATTTGCTATTCCAGGAGACTGAAGCTGAGTACCTCAAAACTTGTCTTGAAGAAGCCAACAAGTGGAACATCTCATCTGTTTCAAAGTTGAAAACTAAATTTAATCGATAGGCGTCATTTCGTGTTGACATTATAAGGGACGATGAGAAAGGAGAATCAGAGTACTTAAAACCTCAGCATTGGCCTGAGAACATTTTAGTCAAGCGATTCAATCGAACAAGAAGGCCTGGACCCTACAGTGCGGGACCTGCTCGTAAAAACAACCAACATGATTAACATCCTCACATGGAACTGCCAAGGCATTAAAACCAATGCTAAGTGGCTTCAAACTATTATTGCCAAGTATGACATCGTTGTGCTTCAGGAAACGTGGCTGTACAGTTTTGAATCTAGTTATCTTAAATTTAGTGATTATGTTGCTTTTGAGTGCTGCTCAATGGCGAATAATAGACGATGTGTGGGTAGGCCTTATGGTGGCCTAGCAATAATTGTGAAACAAAAATTAGTTGAATCAATTCGCACTTTTGAAATAAATGACAAGCGTTTACAAGCAATCATAGTGACAACACAGAGTTATGAGCTTTTATTAGTGAATGTGTATATGCCTGTAAACTGCAAGGCAAATGAGAATCAAATCACAGAATACTTGGGTAAATTGCACAGTTTGGCAATGAGTCACAACGGCCCGACTATAATCGTGGGGGACTTTAATATTTCACCTAGTCATTTTAACTTCGCTGAGCTCACTCAACTTTGCAGTGATATAGATAGTGAACTGGCTGACTTTATGAGACTACCAGATTCAACTGTAACCTTTTCCGCAAAGGGAAAGCAATCAAGCAGTTGGCTTGATCATGTGATCATTTCGACTTCAATTGCAGATAATCTTTCATTGAGATTACCATTTCCTGTTACTCCAAGTGACCACATACCTATTGAAGTATCGCTAAATGTAGTCCTTAAAAGTGAAAGTTTTCAAGGAACAACCCAATGTAAACCACGAAGATTAAAGTGGCAACGACTACACAAAACAGCAATTAATGAGTACACGCAGCTAACTAATGACTTTTTAGAAAGGTTATGTACATGGAATTTATGTGATATTCAAAACTGCAGGAATGAAGCACACAAGCAGCAACTGACAGACATATATGCTATTTTCACTGGTTGCTTACTTAACTGTGAAAGTAAAGTACAAGAATCTTCCTTCAAAAAAGCTAAACATTGCTCAAAATTCATTACTCCTGGATGGAATGAGTACATTAAAACTTATTATAATAATTATCGTCTCAAATACCAGCAATGGGTGAACACAGGGGGCAACAAAGACAGACAATATTGTGAGATGAACGAAAGCAGAAAACTTTTTAAAAAGAAACTTCAAACAATTCAAAGAAGCAAGAAACGAGTTTTTGATGATAAGTTGGCATTATCTCAAAATGCAAATAATTTTTATGAGTTTTGGACCTCAGTTAAAAATTATAATAAGGTACCTATGTCCCATAATGTTAAGACAATTAGCGGTGCAAGTGGAGATAGTGAAATATGTGAAATGTGGGGAAAGCACTATGCCAGCAGCATTCACACAAGTGAGGTTGTATCACACGTACATGACTCTACTTCAAAATGTAAAAGTGAAAAGTTTAGGGTACTACCTAGTGACGTACAAAAGTGTATTTAAAAAAAACGAAGAAAGCAGCCGGGCCTGACAAATTAGTTGGCAAATCATTTAAGTATGCGTCTGTGAACATTTCAACAGTTATAGCTAATATTTTTAACTCTTGTCTAGCTCATGCATTCATTTCTGATGAAATTATGCGTGTCGTGATAGTGCCTATTTTGAAAAAAACTGGACTGGATGTGACAGTTACTAATAATTACCGACCAATTGCTCTGCCTACGGTAATGTCCAAAATCATGGAATTACTAATTGCTAACAAGTATGAGTTCAACATGACCACTCATCCTGGCCAATTTGGTTATAAAAAGGGAGTGGGCACTGAGACGGCTGTTTTTACTTTGAGACACATAGCACATACTTATTTGAGAAATAACTCTCCCGTTTATGTTTGCTATTTGGATGCCACAAAGGCATTTGACACTGTGGATCAGAGTGTGCTTCTAGACAAACTATGTAAACGTGGTTTTGATGTGGAAACTTTAACCCTTCTACAATATTGGTTTAACAATCAATTATTTTGCTGCCGGTGGAAAGATCAACTATCAAACCCTTTTCCTGTAAGACGATCTGTACGCCAGGGTGGAATAAATTCTGCCTTGTATTTTGCCATATATATGGACGAATTGTGTCAACAATTACATAACTCAGGAATTGGGTGCAAAGTGGGTTCAGTTACATGTAATTTTATAGCTTACGCTGATGATTACTGTCTACTTGCCACTTCAATTGAGGCTCGGCAGACTCTAAAAAAATGTGTGAAGAGTATGCCTCAAATTATGACATAACCTTTAACCCAGGAAAAACATTTTGCCAGTGCTTCATACCACGAGATATGGATTACTGCCGACCTGTTGTTAAAATTTGCGGAAAGATTATTAAATGGGTTGACAGCGTAAGATACTTAGGGTATATGGTCAATTGTTGGGAGAGAGACACTGAAGAGTCAACCAAACCTAAACGTGAGCTATATGCACATGCAAACATGGTTCTCTCACGTTTCAAATCCTGCAGTTATGAAGTGAAAAAGTACATTTTTAATACATACTCTGGTAATATTTACTGTATTAGTTTGTGGCTACCAGTGAACAGGAATGTACTGAAAAGTGTTCAAGTTGCATATAATGATGCATTTCGTATACTTTTTGGTTATAACAGACACTATAGTGCCAGCGGTATGTTTAGTGAAAATGGTGTCCCTGATTTTGTAGGCATTCAGAGAAGAGCTTCATATTCGCTTCTGAAGAGGCTGTCTTATTCTGACAATCCGATACTTCATCGAATTTTTAATTCAAGACAACTTACTGATTCATCATTATACCAAGTCTGGACAAATCTGCTCCTCGCAAATCCAGCTGAAAATGATTTACAATGTGTGATGGTCTCACAATTAAATAACTAAACTTTTTTTTCAATGAATTCTTAATATTCATATGTATCTTCGATTTGACGTAATAAGTAATTTTTTTTGGCATGTATATAGAGCTTTCATACTTTCTTGTCATATGGATCGTTATAAATGTAACCAAATTTTTATTTTGATCTGCAATAAAAACCTAATGAATGAATACGAGACAGTTCAGTTGACATTTTCAAGCTCCAGTTTACTAAGTAAATGTTCGGCCTCGTTTTTCTATTTATTTGTGATGAGTTACGTGGTATCGTCGATTCTCTCTTTATTACTTCTCATACTTGTATTTTTAAATGGAATGGTTGCCTTTGCGCCCACAATTTATTTTCATAAATCTCCGTTCTCAGGACCCACCCGGTTTCAGTTTTCCAAGTGCTACAAACGGTTTCGAACAATGCAACTGTTTTTTAGTATTGGGAAACAACATCGTTGTTTCCCAATTTTCCGTCTAACTATTTTAATTTTCGTTGAAATATTTTTGGCATCGTCTGGAGGCTACATGACGTTAAAAATGTACACTTTGTCGAACATATTGATGTACATGCTTGCTCCTGCAGTAACGATAATCTGCTTTGGACTTGCATTAATGTTAACATTTTTGGGAGACTTTCCATACAGGCATTCTAAAATGTTTAAAGCATACTGGAAGAAAGTTGTTGTGACAAAAATGGATACTAAATTATTGTGTGCTTGCAAGACTATCGGATTTAATCTGGGACCATATGGATACAATTCTTGTAAATTGGGCTTGAATATTTGTGAAGATATCATTCGGAATACTTTAACAATGTTGCTGCTAGGTTCAGTTTGATTTTAAGAAATTGGTGTTATTATTTTTTATGCTTGACTTTTCTAAAATTTGTATTTACATTCCGTATATATAGCATTCTCTTCTCTGAATTATCTAAACCCAGTAATACTTCGAAAAAGGCTACAAATACTTTCAATATAGAAATAATATCAAATAATAGCGTGGCAAAAATGACATTTTATTACTACCCCGTGTTACCCTTTAAGTAAATTGTCAAACTTAAACAATTTAATTGCCTTAAACTACGTTGTTATGTGCGAAAAATTATTATTTGCGCTATCCAAAGTTCTGGTATATTTTACTATTACATTATATTTACTCATATCATAACAGCCTGTTTGTATATTGGAAGGTCTAACAAGTATATGTTCCCAGTGGAGACACGAGATGATGGTTTAATTATCTTTTCTAGTAGATTTAAATGTGCTGATTCTGATGGTACTAATGAAAACCGCGTTTTAGCAATTTTTCAAAAACCTTCATTGTCGCTTTCATTAGCCGCAAAGCCATTTGTATCGTGTTTTTTGTTTAAAACATAAAATAATTACACTAGTTTGTCAATGTAGTTATTACAGACAGAAATATTGAACTAACTTTTATTAACATCACTATGAGAAATTATAAGCCTAAACAATTCTATCGAAATATGTAAAATATAGCATAATTGAATATGACTAGTTGTTATGTTATCGTATTTTTTGTGTTTACCAGCATTTTTGTATTAATTATTGTTCGTTTTATCAAAATAATTTAACTACGGGTATCGGTATCGTTGGTACTTGTTTATATAAAACTGTAACGGCGTTTTTAGTTTTAGTTTAGTTTTTGTTATCAGACATATTAACTTTTAATTTTTATTTATATGCTTACCGTCTGGACAGTCCCAAATCCTGTTCTCATCACAAATCCTTGCTAGAGGAAGACAGGGCCCAGGTATATCTGGCCCATCACTTGGAGGCTTATTACATCTAGTTTCGTTATCAGCACAAGGACATGTCTCGTCTATTTCGTACTCCAATCATCACCGTAATTCTCTATATCTTAAATTATGATTTCGATTTTGATCGGAATTTATGAAATCATAACAAAACTTATTTGATATCCCCCAGTAATTCTGAAACCTGTTTGAAAAAGATTGAAATAATAATAAGGAATTTTAAATAAAGATGACATACATATAAAGATCATTCTAGAACATTTCAGAAATAGTATATCCCCAGTAACTACCTACTATACACATTTAAATATTCTCAAGACTAAAGGTCAAAGAAAATGTTCGAAACTAACTTTCAGAAGGTCAAATTAAGTCGATTTATTGTTTGAAATTTGTTACATATGCGACTGTCTGTGTTTAATTTGGATGATAATTACGTAAGTGTGGTCATTACTTTTGAAATGAAATGCGCAACTTAATTTGAAACACTTGAAACCAAAAATTAATTCGGCTTTAGTAGCGAAAATTGGAATATGATTCAAAAAGTATGCATAACATAGTTTTCGTTAAACTTGTTGTTGAATCGTGCATATTTAAGCAGCTCTGTAGCTTCTAACGGCATAATCATTTCTATGATTTCATCATGACAACGCTTTGAGAGCACTACAAGTCTACCTTATTTTAATAGTTATTCTCATAGATTTTGAAGAAAAGATAATATATCTTAAATATTGAATGAATGCTCATTTGCTATCAAGTACTCTTAAGTTTAAAATTATTTTTAAGCGATGATGAAATAATTAAGAATCATACTTTTGGTTGACAACATGTATGAATAAGGCTGAGTGCAAGTGGTATCTTGTAAGATTTAATTTAATTTGAAGTTTACTTAGGTTTTTTAAAAATAAAATACTAGGGTATCAAAAGTGACAACTCTAATTGGAGAACCGACAAAAGTTAACTGAATATTTGACAGTGAAGAGACTTTGTAAGAACACATATTACATACGTTTTCTATTCAGTTTGAATTCGTAACCAAAAGTTTTGTGTAAATATATACTGAGTAGAGATTAACTGCTCCAAAAAACTTCCTATCCTAAAAACAGAACTCACTTTGATTAAATTAAAGATGGGAATTCTAAACTTTGCTCTGATCGTGTCTGCAGCAATTATTGCAACACAGTCTTTTCCAACAATTTCTGAAGAATTACAAACGACAAATTTAAATGATGTCTTAAAATACCTTTTGACGGAATTTGAAGTATGCCACATCAAATACTATGTTGGGAATTTTGTTAGTCAGACCCCCTATTATGAAACCACATTGATTAAGATTCATCAATTTCAGAACATGGCAACTTTCTCAATTGTGGATTTTAAACATCTCAACGCAAGTTACGAGCTTGGAAGCAGAAACGATCGCAATCAAGAAAGATTTACGTCGTGTGTTATTCACTTGTATATGTTCGATCAGATAAGTTGGGAAAATCACTTGGAGATTATTTATATCATGAAAATGTCTGAATTTTTTGATGGTACTCCAGATTATTATATATTGTCGGAAAATCCCACACGTACAAAGTCAGTTATAAACAAAAACGAACTCCTAAAAAAATTCTTCACAAGAGAAATCTTACAGGTGTTTATAAAAGGTCCAATTTTATACATCGATTACTTTGAAACCATCAATATAGTGTGTATACACTGTGCACATAGTAGTCCACTTATACATTTTGACCCAACAAAGGAGAGTATTGACAAGGTTTGGAAAACAATCTACTCAGATCTAAGAATGGTATATATTGAGTCTGATTTTTGGTATGCCCATACGTCAACAACTTTTGATTGTGAGAATTTTGTGGGAGCTACAAAAATTCCACCATTAGAATATATAAATAAACGATTTATAGTGGATTTGTGTGTTCACCAATTGCTCAATAAAAGGCTGAACTACACGTTTTCATATTCCGGATATTCTAGTTCTGTAAGGCATGGGGGCGCTTTTGGTGATATTTTTATAAGCCAGAGAAATTTTGACCTACAAACTAGCAACAAAAAGAAAAGATTTCAGTGGATTACACATGCCACACAATTTTCATCATTCTACTTTATTTGTGTTCAGGAACGTTTTTATTTTAACGCAACAGTACTCCTCAAACCACTGTCTGGGTTTTCATGATTATTTCTGATAACTTGTGGGCTCGCTATGGCCTTTCTTACCAAAGCAATACATTTTATAACTGATAACGTATTTCTAAAATCTAACGTTAATGAAAATACATCCCGTTATAGTGCTTCAGTAATTTGTATTACTATTCTGGCTACTCTGTTGGATCAAGTTGTTACACTAAGAGAAAGTTTAAAGGCGACATCTAAATACGTTTCCATAAAATACAAAATAGCTCTCTGGTTTCTATGGGTGATAATTGCACTTCAAGTCGGCATGCTATATAAAGGGAAAATATTTAGTTTCTTAACAAAAATAGTTGTTCCATCTTGGCCAGAAACCCTTGACCAACTCGTCGAATCGCCGTTTAATTTTATCACTCTGCAGTATTTTACAATACTTGGTTATAGGTTGTCCCTTTTAAAGGAAGACGTCTTAAAAATTGATGGGAATTCTAATTTTACCTTGAAACACGTCTACAATAAATTAAACAAGTCAGTTTATTTTTATGAGAAATCATTTACCAAATTTGCAATAGACTTGTACTTTAGTAATCAGGACATACCAAAAAATCTCTCAAAGAAAATTGATAACAAAAACTTGGCAATAATTGATAAATCCAACTTGATAGATATCGAATACTTATTGAGTATAAACTTTTTCCCCAATAATGCAATATCAAAGCCAAAGTTATTTCCTGGCTATCTTTTTATAACACCTTGGGAGGTTACAAGTACATATTTTCTGCCAATTTTTGAACGATTTTTGGCAAAGTTGTATGAGTCTGGAATTGAAAGAAAAATGTACTCTTATGTGATTTCAGCTAGGCATTATAGACGGTTAAGTATTATTGCTACACAGATTGATGAAATGTCCAAACACAAATCGTCGACACCATCCAAAGCAAAACTACTTTTTATGTCCATTAATGGAGCCGACTACCTCTCCAGGCATACTGAGAATTCAGCCGTATCAATTTCTGTAAAAATGCTGCAAATGGTTTTCATTACTTTTGTTTGTATGCTTACCATTTCGTTCCTGTTTTTGTTTTACGAAATAATTAAATACTAAATCGAATATTTCTTGTGACATTCATAAAAATATTATAGTTTTCCTATAAAATAATAAATGATCTGTATAAAATGATCGTTTCTTCAAAATAAATATTTTATTATTACCTAATATTGTAATCAAAATGTTGTGAATGTAATACAAATAAGCTGTGCGACTAAAACGATCAAGAAACACAAATTGGTTAGAAAGCTCATAGACTTATACAAAAAACTAATAATTTAAAACTCAAAATCTTAAAACTATTCACATTTTGCATTCTAACATATCTAAATTAAATAACAGTAACTTCAGAATAAATCCTATACATTACTTCATGTCGTCTCGTAATATGATTCATTCAATTCTAACACTTTTGTTTGCATACACCAAGCATATTGACAAGGTTCAATTGTCCAGTTGTGCGTTAAATGCGCACATTCCATGATAAAGTTGCAAAGAGGCGTGTACGTGATCAACTTGTCTGGGATCGTCTTGTAGAATCTGGGATCTTTTCAACAAATTGACAAATTTCAGAAGCATATCATCAGTCCCAATATCAAAATTAGTCACCACACAAGGTGAAGTTATCAATAATACTCATCAAATAGAAGAGTTATTTGTGAACGAGTTCACCGTAAAGTAAGCTATCAGTGATGTGAACGAGTTAAGTGAAATAATAGATGAATCTGAGAAATTATACATTTATGAGTGCGAATTTGATGCACCTCGAGCAACGAACATAATTCAAGAAGAAGTTTTCAGGGCCATTTCAAGTATAAAAAACGCAAAAATGATCTTACTAAAATACCCAAAACCATCTATAAAAAGTTTTTGAGCAATTTTATTGCACCGCTATCTATACTTTTTCGGGAATACAAGCAGTATTTATTTGTAAATGTAATCTAATCGTAAGTGCAGTAACATTCAAAACGTATGTCAAAGTTTTTCGGACTCCCCTCCTCCCATGTCACGTATAAATGTACTGTTTTAATGAAGCTTTGGGAATCCTAATATACATACATAATTTGTATATTATACAAAGAATAAAGGATAGAACAACTTTCGAATTTTCCCTTTCAATATAGTATGACTTGACAATATAGTATAGCATAGTATAGATATAGTAGTGTATCTATAACTATATATTTAAACTAACAAATAGCGTAGCATATACGTCAAGAAACCAATTAGCCCATATCAAAACACTTACAAAAACTACAAAATTCGAGCAGGTTTAAACTCTTAGAACGAATCTAAACCCAACTCCGCTTACTTTTGAAGTAAAAGTAGATCTATTAAACGTTCCAAACAGAACACTTGGAATATAGCTGGTGTCTTTTTCGTAATAAAATTTTATAATCCAAAGTTTTCTTTTCTCAGTTGGAAATGAACTTAAGACCATTCCTCTAAATTTATTTTACTTTTGTGTCATGTTTTTAAAAAGCAAGTTGTTTCCCCGTGTAAGTTTTTATATTTGGTAAAAATCTCCCGCAAATCCATACAAACCAACCATTGCTACAACAGCTTCGATGTGCAATAATACCACAAAGAATACTTTTAGAAAAATCGGCTTATCATCAGAATTTTGTTGTTGAACCAATAATACAGCAGATGCTAGCTCAGTTACTCCCCCCCACACAACAGAAAAAAAAGAGTTGAGAGTTCATCGCATCATTATATAATTCCACGAGTAAATGAATTGATCGACATATCGTTAAGCTGGAGAGAACCATTACAGGTTTTCCCTTTAGAGTACACACGTAGGTTTCACCAGTATCCAATAATTTGCTAAGATATTTTAAAACCCCGACGTTAGTTCGTGAAAAAATCATTCATGAAATGAATGCTTAGCTGTTTGTCAATTTCTGCCAAAATGTTAACTTCTCAACCCCAATAAGAAATTCAGCAGTTAGGCAGAAAAATTGTTTGCCAATCATTCTATAAACTAAATAGTTGTTTGCAAGTGCGAGTACAATTTGAACATAGTTTGGTAACATGTCTGTTTCCAGTAGAATATTAGGAAACCACATTACATTAAATGGTATTCTTTTTCCAAAAGCAGAAACTATAGGAATCGCGTAAGGAACTACATCTGTGCAAAACAATCCAATTAGATGCTAAACGAGGCATGTGTATTAAGATTTTGGTAATAATCATAGTTAATATATTCCCTTAAGATGATTCAGAGTAATTAAAACGATAAAAGTAAATTATATTAAGTTTTAATATGCCAGAGTTATTACGAGCACTAGGTCGATTTGGCAGATGAAAACTCTTTGCCGAAAAACGAGTACAATTAAATAACTCCCGTGGATAATTTTTTCATATATTTTTTCATACAATTTACCTTTATAGCTTGGAAATACCAAATTCAGTTGACCTACAATGTGATACACTATGAAAAAATTCAAAAACGGAACCAAGATTCCGGACTTTGACAAAAGTCATGATAAAACTTAGTTAACTTTGTTGAATTGTTTGTAATTTCTGGATTTTGCTTTTTCCTACTAAATTTTACTTAAATTTTCGGACCCAGCATACCTACGTCAAAATAAGATTTTGAATAGAAATCCTGTGTAAAAATCTTGAACTTATCGGGTTTTAAATTGCATCAAGTTCTTTTTCGTGGTTCACATTATAATTTAAATAGCACCACGTACCAACATAGTAACCGTATTTCTTATAATATCATCACAAATATTCAAACCCAACTTAGCCGTTGCCAAACCATACGGACCTAAATTAAAACCATGTTGGTTTACACGCTCGCAGTAATTGCTTATCGTTTCTTCTAGTTACGAATCGATTCCAGTACCGGAGAAAGTATTTAGAATTGTTGTGTGGAAATCCCGCTAAAAAGGTCAAAAGCACCGGTAGTCCAAAACACGTAAAGGTGATCGCAGGTTCAAACATGTACACAAAAACATTCAGCATTGAATACATTTTTAACGTCATGTACGCCCCAGATGAGCCCAGAAGCACTCCAACAAATATGAGCGTTGTCAGAAATTCCAAAACAATGTAGTTTCCCATAGTTAGAAGTATTTGCATGATTCTAAAACGTTTGTAGCAATCGTGAAACTTGAATCCCATAGTCGAAATTCCTAAACGGTTGTCACAATGAAGTGTTGCGGACCAGACGAGGATTCCCTCGTAAAATGGAAAGAACAGTGGCTGCTGCAAAAGTCATATAAGACCAGTACACAAATGCAGCAAATATCTTGACGAAAACATAGTAACTTCCTATTAATATTTGAAGGGGCTCGTAAGTTATTGCAAATGGTACTGCATTCACACCCAATGCTACTAGGAAACATGCGGTGGACAAGCAGTAAATGACTATCTCTTTGATTGACGAATTTCCAATGTATGGAAGTTTCAATGAAAAATTTGGATGCGAAAATGTGGATGAGACAAGTGAGAGTTTGCTACTTTCATTCACAGCAAACTGAAGTGTTGTGTTGTTTTTGTGCTGGGTCCAACACGCAGGTAAAAATATAAATGTTGTTGCAATGAAAAATATTTAGACAATAGTTTGGTCGACGTGAAAAAAGGTGAAGGATTTGCAGTGGAAAAATAACCAAATAAGCCGACCAAAGCAAGTGGGAATAAAAAATATAAAAATACTGAGCAGAATTGATGTTCTGATTACTTTGTTTGATGGGGAACGCTTTTAATTCGACGGCGTAGGGCATGGGATTTATATTTTGAAATAGGGAATGTACTCGGTAGGCTCCTTGGGTAAGCGACATGTTAATTTTGCAAAGAATTGTACTGGAAAATTAAGTGACGGTTTTTTCCTATTTTTTTTAATTTTCGCTAGAATTTCTGTTGGAATAATATATAGCAATATTGTAGTTGTTGATATAATGTAATGTAAGAATGTAAGAAGTGTATTTTATTTGAAGAATGAGCATAATTGATTTTTCGGACTTGAGCTAGTAGGATTGAATAATGTACCTTATAGCTTTAATATTTAGCTGCACCAAGCATTTTCTGCTTTGCTTATACACAGCCATGGTTTTATAAAATATTTAAAATATTAAACAGAATATTTTTTAAACTACTGGTACGCCCAGAAAGATACTCCTACAAGTTGAAAAATCTATTTTTTATATGTTTTAAGGTTAAAGTGTTTTTCATATTTGTTATGTATAATGAACAATTTGTCTGTGTGTCAAACGTAAGAGCTACTTTCGTCAAATTATTTTAAAACTTTAACTCAGTCCTTTGTTTTAGTAACTAATTAAATTAGCATGCTTTCACTTTAAAACATTAGAACTATGTTATGTTAAACAGTTCTTATGTTTAACGTTTTTATTCAAAGCTCGAAATCTGCGGATATTTAAATTCATCATAATTTAACTTCACTACAACGCTTTAAATTAGAACGGCACAAAATAAAGAGATTAGTACCTCACTTCTCAAAATACTTGGCTACAATACAGTATATATTACGATTGATGGGTCAGGGGTAATTCGACGTGTCAATTTTTTTATTGAATAGGTGGGTAGCAATGCTTTACTCTTAATAGTTTTTATTGGTATCAATATCGATTTTTGAAAATATGAACATATAACTCTTAGCTCTATATTACGTATAGAATAATCTAATAAAGTTTAAACATAACTTACGTAGAATTTGAGATCAATAAATATTCTGCAAATAAAATCCACGTAACTAAAAAAATCTTTTAAAAGGGTCTGCTTGTTGTTTTAAATAAATCGATTAACATCTCTATTGATTTTAGTGACCAAAAAATCAATATCGCTACCGATTTAAAACTAAAAAAAACTCATATTTTTTGAAAAAACACTTTATTTTATTTTATCTGGAACTTTTAGAGCGATATGGCAATATATCCTTCTACCATAGAAAACTTATACAACGATACCTTTTATGGTGAACATTCTAATGCAGACATGTACACAAATGTTAAATATTTTAATATTGTGAGCATTTAAAAATACGTTATTTTTAGTTGTTATGTGTTGCTTCGAAAAATACCAAAACTAAAGCCCATTTTTTCAATAAGGTTAAATGTAAAAGACAATCAATACACTGGGTAAGGTTCCTTAATATATACTAAAATTTAGTTGCGACATATGACAAGCTTTAAAATATCCAGCGCAAAATCTTTTAAGAAAAAAGTATTAGTACGTAAAAGAAACGCTTGTCTTAACCTCAGTAAAAATGATCAGCAATCGGTTATACAAACTTTTGTATATTCTCACCAAAATTGGTTGCACATTGGGATCATTTCCAATATGCTTTGACTGGAAAACCCATAAACTTTTTAAATGTGTTGATTTAAATATCAAACGTAAAGTTTATATCAGCGGTTTGCTAACTCAAGTTTGGCTTTTGACGAGTGTATTAATTACAGCAAGAGAATATTTTTACGGTGACATCAATCGTGTAACATTGAACCTGTTACTTACACTTATAATTTTTATGCTTTCGACCATTTTAACAATGCCAAATGTTTTCGTGGAAGATTTTGTGCTACTTTTAAACGAAATGTTCAGCTTTTTAGATTTTGCCGAAAGTAAGTTGCTAATTTATGATATACATATAATGGTTCATAAATGATTTCTATTTAAATTTTACTCATTTGTCTTTTGATTTTTTTAGGGAATTTTATGCCAGAGTTTAACCGAAATAAAGCCAAACTGAATTATTTAATTGATTTTGCTGCTGTGTCATTAGCCTGGGCTTGTGGCTCGGTCTTTTGGCTAATGTCACTCTACAGTGCTTACGATCCCCGAGATGCTATTTTTCTTGGACAGCTTATTCCTAAACAATATTACTCCCATTTACTTATGGGCGTACCACTAACAATTATACATACTTACATGATTGGCGTATTCGAAGTAGCTTTGGCTTTTATTTAGATTAGCGTGACGGCCTATTTGTTTTACTTGAAAACGTTACTTCAGGAACTACATTTAAAGTCTAAGAAAAAATATAGGACATTAAATTTATTAAGAAAACCTAAGACATTTCTATAGATCGCTACAAATACTTAACGAAAATGCGATGTGTTTCCTGGGCCGTTATGTCGTATTGTCACAAATATTCACAGTCATATATTTCGTTTTTGTGCAAGTGGTTTTTATTAAATTTTGGGGTGATCTAAGTGATTCTACGTCATATTGCCTACAACCACTTTGTCAACATTTAAGGTCGACATTGTCAAAACTCGCAGGTCGTAATTGTCAAATTCATAGTCCAAATTGTCAAATTAAATTTTTGTACAAGTCCACAGCCTATAATATAAAGAGATAGAAAATTCTTCATGATTATTGAGTGCTTTAAGTGTAGCAATGGTTTTCTCTCTCATAGTCCCACTACAAACAAACCATTCTGATTACAACCATCCTTCGTTTTGAGATTTTTAAACCTAACCCCACCTAACCTGACACTTATATCAATAATTAACCTAACCTTATCTACTGCAACCCAACACTTTCATTGATACACAACCTGATCTCGCTTAACACAACACAACGATTTTACCGTTACATAGCCTAACCTAACCCAACCTAACCTAACACTTACACCATTATATAACCTAACTTTGTCTAACACAACCCAACACTTTTATCGGTAGATAACCTGGTTTAACGTAAGACAACCCAACACTTTAACCGTTACTTGATATAACCGTACCCAACACATTATTATTTAATCCAACCTAGTCCTACTCAACCTAACACTTCGCCCGCAAATCTAGGATGAATGCAACGTCAGCAGCGAAGTGGTTGAATTATTTTAAGTTGACAATGTCGACTATACTTTTGACAATGTGGATTTTTTCTAAGTTTAAAGGTTGAGAATGTCAACTTTTTGACAATATTTTTGTTGACAATTTTTATTTTGAAAAAGTAACGGCCTACCATCTAAGTTGGGTCATTAGAGGTTTTATGAGTATTGGTTATATTGGCGGTCTAACATTTTGAATATTTGTTTTGCAAGTTGGGAAGTGCTTATGGGTAAAAGGAACTAGGAATATGGATTCATGGGCTAAAGTGGGTTTTGATTGTAGCAATTACGAAATGAAAATAATGGCCACGTTTAGAAAAAGTTGCAGATTAATTCTAATTCGACATGGAAAAGTTCTAGTTTTTGGTAGAATGACACAATTCGTTTATGTTAAAAGTTTGATTATTTATTCTTGTAAGGTGCTGATAGGGCTAAAAAAGCTATAGTTAAATTCTTTTTGCTAATCAAAATATATGCTTTAACAATAGCTAATAAAAAAGCAATTTGGCAAATCTCAATATATAAATTCTGTATAGTTGGAATAATCAAAACTGTTCGATTTCATTATATTTTGTGACTCTTGTTATTATATCAGTGGCATTTGATAGTATTTAGTTTAGTCCCGTCTTTTTGTTAAATGGAATAGTATATATTTGTGGATTGGTGTTTGGTAGAATGACGCAGTTTGTTTATGTTAAACGCACTATATTATATACTGGCAAATGTTGGCTGTCGTTTAAATAATAACCTTGTGTCAGTGGACAATAGCCAAGGTAAAAAAGCTTGATATGGTCTTTTACTTTTACAAATATGAACACTTTAAACTATATACCAAATTTATTAATAAACTTACCAAAAATGCATTTTTTCGACTTTGTGCTGTTTTGGAAAAAAATGCAATATTATCTTATTAGCTTATGTATGCTTATGTATTATTATCTAATATTAGCTTTATACTTTCTTGTCATATGGATCGTCATAAATGTAACCAATTTTTTATTTTGATCTGCAATAAAAGCCTAATGAATTAATGAATTATAGCACTACGATACTCATGTATCAAGTAAAACTGATTTATATTCACAAACATGATTTTGTATTATCTTTATTTTGCATTAAAATCCCATTCGAAATCAAATTCCTTAACATATATACTTATATATATAACGCTAACTTATATATATATTATATTTAATACAATTAATCAACTTCAAAATTCTATTTGCTAGTTTTCGTTAAGGACTAAGCCACATTCTCACAGATTTTTGAAGAAGTCAAGAACGGCCTCTGCAGTGGACACAACAGCATCTTTCCCTTTTTCTACAGCTACCGCCAAACTTTCAGCAACTGGGACAACCTCAATAATGGAACCTCCAGCAGCCGCGGAAGCACCTTCTCCATTAGCTGCACTCCATCCAGACTGTGCGTTGCTGATGCTAACACCAAGAGCATCCAGCGACTGTCCCTCTGCACCTTCAGCAAGCTGAGAAACGGCAATGTTGTTCAAGCTGCTAGCAGACTGAGCATCTTGAGAAGTCACTTGGAGGATACCTCCATTCTGGTCAACCTCAGAAACTCCACCGGAAGAGATGACAAGCTGGGCATTGGGACCCCATCCACCGGCTCCAACGACTTGCACGGAGTCAGAGTGGTTCTCTCCAGCCCATCCAGAACCAGCAGCGGCCAGAGCAGCGTCCAAGTTGATGTTAGTCAAAGTGGCTGATGGTGCTATTTAAGATACAAATAAAACAAATATTCGAATATTAGTAAGGAGATTCGATAGAAATTCGAACAGTATTTTTGTTCGTTATTAGAGATCGGCGTAGAATCGAATAATATTTTAGTTTGAAAGCTTACGTGGTGGTGGTGCGCCCCATCCTTGTGTGGTCGGTGGAGGAGCAGGCCATCCGGCGGTGGTTGGTGGAGGTGGAGCAGGCCACCCTGGAGTGGTTGTTGGTGGAGGTGATGGCCAACCAGTGGTTGTGGGTGGGGGTGTAGTGGTAGTCCAACCTGGAGTTGGTGAAGGTGGTGCACCCCATCCTCCCGCTTGACGGCGAACCAAACGCTGGAAACCAGCGTTGACAGCGACAATGGTGACAAGGAGGACTGCAAAAGCCTTCATGGTGAAGATTTTGGAGTGTTTGTTGGGAGTACTGAGAGAAGTTGTTAATTGAACAAGTTCAAGTAAGTGACTGAGATGGTTGTTGGAAGGGAAGCTGGGGTTTTTATACTCAGATTTTTTTTGATGTGCTTGTGAAGTTTGGTGGTTGAAGTATGCGTAGTTATTTTGACGAAAGTATTACAAAAGTATATACTTGATTTGAAATATGGGATGTATGCACATGGTATGGATGAGTAGTGTATTGGAAAGGTACACCTTTCTCTATTTTTACCACTTAAGTATCTATCACATTCAAACAACGTAACACCTGAAGAAGTTAACGTTTTAATATACATGTCTGCATGTGATGTTTTTAAGGTACTTTAACCAAAATAGATTCACATTTTGAAATAAAATATATTCTGGATGGGCTCGCTGTGTTTTATTATAACTTAAGCTTACTATTATTCTTGCATTTCAAATGACTTTAACGAAATAATCATGATCATGTCTATACTTTACTATTCTTGTCCATACAAGTTGGCTAAAAGTCTAAAAAACTAGTTTTCGCTGGTTTGATTTAAATATAGTTTTGAAATACCAACACAAATAGTTCAAGACATTGCTGCAATACTAAGCGAGATTGTGGAATATCATCCTCATCGACTGCAAATAACTATAATAATTTTATTTACACACTTGTATTGAATAATGTAAAAACAATATTGGTTTTTTAAGCATTGATTTTATATACAATCATATTTAAATTACTATTCGATATTTTTTTGCAGATGGGAAGCTGTTAAATAATTAAAGTCTTGAGTAAAGTAATGAATGTTTCTACCCTGAATAAAAACTTCTTGAAATGCAAAATTACTTATTAAAATGGATTTTGTGATATGATTATTTTACTTTATTATTATAAGGCTGTTTGAAACTAATGATCTTCATGTAAACAAGTGTAAATTTAGTAATGTTGGTATACGACTGACCTTTGAATGTAATATGATGGTTAGATATTTTAGAGGCATTCCGTAAAAGTCTCCCATTTTGTTTTGTATATTAGCTTATTTTGCACAAATACAACTGTAAATCATGATTTCCAAATAAAATAATATCATATTTTAATCTAAAACATTGTCAGATGTTTCGTAACTCTGTTTAAAATAAACTTATTTCTATACAAAAGTGCAATCCTGCTTTGCTACTAAATTATATTTATATAAGGCAACTTTAACTAGTTGTTTTATAAAAACTGACAGCCATTTTTTGTATTCGCGGTATGGCCAATTTATTCTAAAAATGAATACACAGTGGGTAAATATATATGCATTGCAAATTTTCTTCAAGTAATATTTTGACAAAATATTGAATTAAATTGTTTGGAAGTTATTTTTTATGGCTGATAACATTTCATGTATCTAATTTATTAGAAATTATGTTCTGGTACCTGTTTACATGTATTCTATATAGCTTTGTCATCCTAACTGTACGTTTATACAGTTAGGATGACAAAGCTATTACTGATTGACTTGACGATTTACAGCATTTTCGTTCAAATGTATTTTTATTTGTGTAAGTTTGGCTACTTGCATCAATTTTCAAAGATGTTTTTATGATTTATCTTGTTTCTATTCGGTATTTCGTATATATTTTCAGTAATTCTCGGTCTCACTCAACTTGATGTGTATTAATTTGAATTTGTATGCTTAAGAATTAATTAGGTGCTCAACATAAATTCTAAGGTGCATGTAAATGGTTCATTAATTTATTTTCTCAATTAAGATGTTCAAAGTAATTAATTTTTACGCAGCAGTACATTTGCATGATCATATTTGAATTGATTTGAAATGCTTATTTAGTTTTTCTTCTCTGAAACGACGTTCAAAGAGGAAGCCTCAGCAGCTTCGGAACCTTCTCCGCTAGCTTGGGACTGAGCTTCGTTGATAACGGCAGCTCCAATGGAACCACCCAAGTTGGCAGCCAAGGTGTCCAAACCAATAGCCTGGTTTTCTACTTCAACAGCGTTGATTGTGGACGTAGCTCCGGATGGCTTGTCGGCAACGGCGATCTGGCTGATTTCTTCATCTTGGCTGACTGAGGCAAGGACTCCGGAAAGGGATTGGAGGTAGGCGGGGCCGTTGATGTCTCCAGCAGCGGTTTCGATAAGAGCTTGACTGGCGGAAGCTTGTCCAGATGCGGCAGCTGCAGCGGCGGCGGCAAGTTCAATGTCGATGGATGGAACATTTGCTGGGGCTCCTAAAAAATAAACAAACAAAAAAATCCGGAAAATTTAGTATAGAGTTTAAATGGATTGAAATTTGAGAAGCATTTAAGAATTTTAAGAAATATTTATCTTACCCCAGCCATAAGAACGGTGGACGGATTTGGCAGATGCAACAGCAATAATGGCAAGAATGACAATGAAGGTCTTCATGGTGGAGTAGTAGAGTGTTTCCTGAAGGAAAGTTGAATGGAGAGAGTTAGCTGACTTTGGTGTTTGCTGAGCAAGTTGAGAGAGCTGAATGATGATTTGGTTTAGTGAAGCCTTGGGTTTTTATACAACTTGGCTGAGTTGGGTTCCATACTTTCTGCGAGGATAAATGCATTGAAAGGAGTTACCATAATAATGAATATACGTAAGCCATGCTATGCATTTATGTACGAATGCACGTACCTTGTGTGGACAAGCCTTTTGAAAAGGGTTGGTTGTACGATTTTAGGTACACACGTGTCAGCCGAAGGTACTTGGGTTTATTTTATGTCTAGACTTAATACATCATATTGTATAAAAACTGCATTGGGTAGGGGGAAAAAGCTTATGAAGAATTTAAAAATAGACACAATGGTAAAAAAGTTAATCAGTAATGCTGCATTTTTACTAAAAATGCTCATTCTTAAGTGGTTGCAGATGTTCTCGAATATTTTCATATTCAACACTTCGGCGTCAAGTAAATTCTTAAAGGATAAAAAATTGGTTAACGAAGGATTACACTGGTTTGATGCAAAGTAGTCGTTATATTTCAGTCATTTATAGATATTCTTAACCGAAAAATAAAGTCAGTCAAAAAATTAAGATGAGTTTGTAGACGATAACAAAAATTGTGTTATATTCTTGGATGTTTGTATACAGGCATGTTTGTATAAGAAGTTTATCAAAGTTTTCAAAATTATCAAAGATTTGTCACAAATGGATGGGATAAATGAATAATAAATACACTAGATTTAAATTGAATTTTTTGCTTTATTTTCTTTTAAACTTTTTATTATTTGTCAAAATAAGTTTTCCTTGTCCAAGAATTAATTTTTAAATTGAATTTGAAGTCCAGTTGATAGATTGGAGATGTGGTGCTGAAATTGTAAACATT
This sequence comes from Entomobrya nivalis, assembly GCA_034695485.1. Taxonomy (NCBI): domain Eukaryota; kingdom Metazoa; phylum Arthropoda; class Collembola; order Entomobryomorpha; family Entomobryidae; genus Entomobrya; species Entomobrya nivalis. Next base: position 1,535 of record JAQFZH010000630.1, on the reverse strand, counting down.
TTTTTTGGAATACAATGTGATAATATTTGATTAATTATCAAGTTTATCATAAATTATGTGACTGAATGTTACAGTTTTCTAATTTTCGCTTCCAAATCTTTAACAATTTACTTCAAAGTTGAGGAACATCATGTTATATTTTACTACAATAATAGAAAAATAATTATTGGGAACCTACAAACATAAGTTCTAAGCATGTAAAGTATTTAAAATAAAATATGAACTGGTTATTAATATCTCAATATTAATAACATCTTATCTTAGCATTTCTTATAAATTATATGTATAATATTCAAAATGAACAAAAATTGAAGCTATAAATGAAATGATAGCTATGAGTATGAAAAAATGGGACTTAATTGCGAAACGTTTTACACAATTAAGGAATTCGTAAAACATAAATTCACATAAGAAATTTGTACAAAAAATACGTAGGCAAATCCATATGTATCGGACCAAATAAATATTTCTATATCTCAGCAGGATGTTGGTCTTTAAACTAGATATTGGTAGACAACATAGCCAATAGTGTAACTTAGTTATACACCAAAGCATTTTGATCTAGATCATTCCAATTGGGAGAAACTGGTCGAAATTATTTATTGTCAAAAACCCGATTTTTGGAAGAAAAAAAATTACCCTTTTTTAAACTTGACATAAATTCTATATTTTCGCAAAATAAAATAAACTCAAGGGCATTATGTATTCGTAAAAAGTAGGTGCTTCATTTTTGGTAACCAACAGGTCTGAAAAAATAATACGTTTGAAGTGGTGAAAGCCATGATTTTTACCAAATTTGATTTTGCGCTTTTAAGCTTATTTTTTCGCTGGTTTTAAAATATCTTTTTGTTTTACTGACCTTTCATTTTTACATTTGGGCCACTAGAAAAAAATCCTTTTGCATTCTTTTAAGTTAGACCCTTGGCGATATTATCTTACCAAAATCTGGTCCATAGATCAACATCACGGTTACATATACGAAAATTGCTTTGGTCCGGTACTTTTGGAACGCCCTACGTACATTATTAAAAGCGTCAGCATACCAATCTTCTGTTTTATTTATACTAAAACCCTTCCAAGCAACAATAGCATAGTTGACTATTTTCAAGATAAACAGTTATGCATTGTAACAATACGTTAAGATGCGCATGGTTCCAAGGAAATTATTATCAAAGCTATTATTTATCTGCAATAAGCGAAATCCGAAGCTGCGCAATGCTTTAAACCGTTTTTAAACTGGCTTACTAGTTCAACCAAGATTTTTACAATGCACTTGTTCTTGTACTTTACTTGTCGTAAAGATTATTTAAAGTTGAAGCAATGCTTATCTCTTATCATTGGTAATATAATTAATTATGGTTTATGTTATGCGATGAAACTAAATGAATTAGTTTGTGGGATAATGCTTTATATTAAGGGATTATTAAAGTCAAAGACAAAATCGGTATGTAACAAACGGTGAAATTAATTTTGCAGGTTATTATTTATTCAAAAACATAAATTTTCTTCAAGATTCATAATGTTATAAGCACCAT
>JAQFZH010000629.1:0-29336 GCA_034695485.1 Entomobrya nivalis | reverse complement strand
GTTTCCCATTTCCCGTAAATAAAAAAATATCTCGCTTACGACCCACCTATTCCTAAATGCTAGGTTTCTATGGATGGGTAATGGGTGCATTTACTTCAATCAAACCATCTTGAGTTAGTGTACCAATTGTATTCATAAAATGTTTATGCTGACCCCACGTGTGTATCATTAAGTCCACTAATTCCGGCGCATTAGCTGTTATATTTCGAAACTTGTCGGTAAATGTTCCCCTTGCATAACAAATATGGTAAACGTCACAAACAGATGCAATCATTTGAAGCAAAGTTTAGTTAAAAAAACCAAACAGCACGTTTGGAATTTGCTCAGTATTTTTCCCGAAAGTTACAGATGGAAACGGAATCTGGTTTATTTTATTTTCTTTCAGGTTAAATACTGTCATGATATCCATGGTAGTGTTTGTATTCCACATTTTGCAGATAATTACCGCAGAGAAGATCATTGTAAAGGCAAAAGCATCAAACCAAAATATTCTGTGAATAGTAAACATGCATACGGTTTTTTTATTTGGGTAATAATTCATTTTTTTAGTTCTTGTATTGTAGACACGTGAAGACATACGGTTGTGTGTTTCAGATATGACATTACTTTATGAGCGAAAATTACCAATGGAAATTTAAGACTAAATTAAGGTGACTCATTTATAATTCGAAAGCATCAAACAGCATTAGAATGTATTGAATTGTTACCTACATGCATTTAAGTGCAAAACACATCAAATTATCTGTTCGTGTGTTCAATGCATTCAATTTATGGAATGTAATAAAGTAAAATGTAGTGGTTTTGACTAGAATGTTTTACAAAGAGTCTTTGTCATTCGAGTTCAGTTTTGTGCATACAAAATCAACCTTAAACATGTATATTGATAAGCTTCGAGCAATCGTCGATTTACAACTTTTACAAACTATTAAAACGTTTAATTTTTATTTTATTAAGTATGGTTTGCATATTTAAAATGAGTTAATGCGTTGACAGCAAATCTTGCCATAATAACTTGTGCCAATTCATCCAACATTACAATGTAAAAATGTAAATAAAAACATCACCCATAATATAGAGCTATTAATTTCGAGCAATAGAGTCAAACATTATTTTAGGTAATAGCTCACACAAAATAAGTTTACATCAAATTAGATGGCTAGAAGTTAGGAAAATTTAATGTTTCAACACAATAATATCCACATAAACAAAGCAGAAATTTTCACGCTGGAATATTTGCACACAAGCACCAATATTGTTGCTAAAATATGTTGCTCAATTTGTCAGCAATTTGGAACTTTCCTGTTTGGAAGTTAACACAACTATAACTCGAGCAAAACCTTTTGAATACTCTTCACCCTAAATTATCTTCATCACAAGGAAAGCTGCTATGTGCACACTTATCTATAAACACTGATATTATGGTAAATTCGTGTAGTTTTTCAGCAACCTAAATAATTGTGTTGTATATTGATATTACGAAGTTTTTAAGGAAATCGTTTCCCTAAACTTCCTGACTAGTAAACATTTTAATAAGCCATATTTCTCAATCCATAACCTTCACTAGCACATTGGAGTATCCATACCTACCCTTTAGTTGTGTACTCTGGCTTTTGCAATATAAAGAAACTTTAGTCGGAAAATATATTTTAAAAAATGGCAAATAGAAATAGCATTGCTACCGCACTTGTCATCAAGGCTTATATCCTACACAAATGGATTTTCGATAGAATTTACGAACACCCCTTAAAATTTAAAATTTACAACGGCAAAATATTCTGTAATTTTGATAACGTTTCAAATTCTAAATACATTTCGTTTATCATAGCCCTTGTTTTATTTATCGATATAGCTCTATTAGTTTCCTGCTTTGTACTACTTCTGTTCAAATTATTCAAATTTTCTCTAAGCTTCAACGTGATTGATATAAACTTCTGCCTTATTTTTGGCTCCTGTTTCATTTTAAAACTGGGAAAATACGCAACATATTTCAAGTGTCCATAATTTGTTTTAGACTACCGTGTTGACAACTCCAAATCATTTGACTGGCTAGGGCTTCTACAGATCTCTTTAGAGCTTGCCAGAATTCCAATCGCCACATTGTCACCATTTGCTATATACTTCGCCAAATTGGACCCAGGGTACTTCTTTTTTGAGATTTTGCTACCAGACAAACATAGCCTTGTAATTGAGTATATAAGACTTTCTTTAATAATTGTGGGTATTTTTGAATTTATGCGTTTCGTGCTTTTACTACTGCTATTTTCATTCAGCTTTATAGTAACTATAACTCAATGTTTAAAACATCTTCTTAGACGACCTACAAAAATTGTTTTTAAAAATATGCAACTATATATTCAGTTAAGAGTGATTGATAAAACAGGTGATTATTTTTTTCGACGTGTGGCTACATTGGGAATGTTTTGCGCACAAGTTATTATTACAGCAGCTGGTTGGGTAGTTATCAAATGTTGGAGTATATTTCCGTTGGTGATTATTTCTGACTCAGTTGTTTTGATGTTTACTACATTTATTGAAATAGCTGTGTTTATAAGTGTGGCAGTGGAAATCAATAATTTAAGTCAGAAAGTTATTGAAAATGAGAGGGCTTTAAACCATTCGTTTAGTAAACATTACAAAATAAGATATTTGTATTTGAAGTGGAAAGCTCAGAAAAGATTGTCTGTAAGATTTGGCATTCAATTTAATTTGAGCAGAGATACTTCTAATCATTATTTTGAAGTTTTGATAACGAGTTTAATAAATGCTTTGTTGTTAGTGAATCCGGAAGGTAAATTTTTGTACATTATTTAATATAGAGTTTAGTTAAACAAATATGTTTAGTTTCGTAGCGCATTTCAAACGCCGTTAGTTTTTTTTGCCTTACATTTTTGAAAATGTATTTATTCATTCCCTGCTTTAAAAAACGGTCACCAACAAAAGTATCAGCAAAACGACTTCAGCATTTTTTTATGTATACATATTTTAAACTTTTACTTTAAACATTCCCTAAAAATTGAGTAATAATAGCTACTTTGTTTATATTAACTAGCTGCCTGAAGATTTCGTTTCAATAAATAAGAGACGAAACCGGTCGCAGCAAATCAAGCAGACTTAATTTTTTAATGAATTCATATTTTAATTAATTGAAAATTATACAAAATTGAAAATTTTAACATGCCTATTTGTGTAAAATAGATTAACAGTTTATTCAAAATTATCGAGCTATAATATTGTGCATCCTAAATTATACATTTAAATCAAGAATCGATCACAAAATCAATTCTGCTATAAAAAAAACTTTTTTTTACAAATAATCAATTCTAATGTACCCACCTAATATTATACATGATTGGCTTTACCTTATATTACACTATATTACATATGGCCTCTAGTTGCCAAAATTGCATTAACAGAATAAACAGCTATAGAATAAATATAATCAGCTCTCGTAGCTCTTGTAATTGTTCCCCACGTTCCATAAGAAACCGATATATTTTGCATTGACTTCCAAGTTTTGCAAAATATTTTCATTTTAAATCTATCCTCTTTTTTATGATGAACAGTTGCACAAAACCACATCCAAGTATATCTTAATGTTTTGCTGTCTTCGTTTATGAAGACGCACAAATAAAATATTACAACTATAATTACAAACGTGATACTACCAATTATTGGAACAAACACGTATAATGTCCATGGGACTTTTCCTAGGGCAACTATAGAACCCGTTAAACAAATAACAATCAAGTAGAACATTACACCCAAATAAAGTGTGGTTAATAGAGACACTAGCTGTTTTGCTATTATAAACAATATTCGTAAACACCGCCAACAATTTATGGAAAGATGGCTGTTGATAAGTCGAATTATGCACTTATGAGTCAAAGTGAAAATAAATATTACCATGATAGCAAGATTTCGGAATATTAAATTACCTTCTACAACACAACAAATCGCTATTATTGATCGAAATATAAGTAGTGCTATTTATAAAATTAGGCTTCTATTTTCAGGTGGAAAAACATTTTTTAACACATAAAATTGGGCATCCAGGTTTAAGTATAGAACAATTGGTGGAAGTAGAAAAGGAATTGCTGTAAAGCTAAGAACCAAAATAACTGAGAATATTCCGATGCCATCAAAGCTTTCATCATGGAAGTACATCTTGTAAATATTTAAAATTTTGATCTTAATCTGTTCATTCGATGTATTTTTGAAACTTGGGGCTTTTCGATGTAAAGTAGCTTCGAAACGCAAAAGTTCATTACACATTGGAACTATGTCATTATTTAGGTCTGATAATATGTAGCAAGTTCCAAATATTGCTACTGCAAATAGAAGTTGAACTGTCACAACAAAAAGGGAAAATGTAGTATGATTTCCGGGATGGTGAAGTGCGTCCAATAGCGTATACAAGCAGCACGGTAGACCAATTGATAAAACAAGTACGAAATTTATAAACTTCCAAGTAAATAGGTGGGGGAATAAACAATTTTCCGCAAAAAATAATTTTGACTTTGGATCCCAGTTGATGTTAATTCGATAGTGGTAAATATTATCGTTAACTTTTTGATTTAGTTCTAGAGCAAGAAAAATTAACGGAGAGCACATTTTTGACTGTATTATTTTAAAAGTTTACAAACTTGAAATCTAGGATTATATATTTTAAACTGTTAACGTCAGTTTTACGAAATGTTAACCAGATTACCTAAACACTGGATTCTGCAAAAATTCGTATAGCAGTTTTAAAACCTTTATAAATTTCTATCTTGGGCCACTAATCAAAATGAAATATTATTTCTATTTATCAGAATTCTAAATAAAATAGCTTCAAGTAGGAAATCAGTTCATAAAGAAATTTTATTCTGCTACTTTTGAAAATGTTCCCGAATATTTGAAAAATACTTTCAAATTTATGTGACGTGCGGAAAACTTTGCTACGCAATGTCTTGCTTATACTAAGCAGCCAGGACGTATAAAACTACTGTTATTTGCTTCTGCCTGTGGTTATTCTACGTTTCAGTAGTTGCGAAACAGTATTCACGATCGATCGACTCACAAAGAGCAAGCGGAACATGGTTGTCTCCGATTTTCGATTGAGCAAATCATAATTATTTAACTGTATGACCATGTGTGCTGAAGTCGCCATTTACCCTAATGCTTAAGAACGCAAGCGCATGTCCGCTCCTTCAGGACTTAGATTTTGCATGATTAGGCATTAGGTGAAATAGTGACCCCAACTAACACGGCCATTCGTAAAAATGATTATGATTTTCGTAATTAGCGTGCAAAACTGTCCCAGAAAATGTACTTTTCATTTGTATCCCAGATATACTGTATGTCAACCACCATTGTTAGTTTCTTATTTACATGATTTAAGTAAAATATAATGGAATTTAGAACTGAGAAAATCGTCAACAACCACCTTCTAATGGTCTCTCATTATGTAAATAAATTTCAGGTACATTTGGAAATGATGTTGAGTATGTAACATGTTTTTGTAGAGCAAAAAAAAAAATGTTGCATCATAGTTGATCCGGGTATAAGTTTAACGTTTTCGTTATATCATTACGTGCATATATTTAGACCATCCATGTGTACGTTGTCACAAAAGTATTGATTTTTATTGAATTTTATGAATATGTATAAATGTATTAAATTCTGACTGCACATATCCCAAAACTTTTAACTTGCATACATTTGTGTTAATTACTAGAAAAATGATAATAAATTTTCTAATTTTAAAATTTGTAGGGGAATATCTGTTAAGGCGGCATCTGATTTAGTGTTAAGGGAGTAGTTATGTGCAGGAACAAGAAATATTTGCTCATGCATGCTGCTTCACTCTAATCATGTTTGCTGATGCTCAATATTTTTTTTGAATCGTGATATTAAAAATATTTCAACATTGGCCAGTAAAATATTTTCAGGTAATCTAATTTGTTGTGACCTTAGAATTGCATAGCTGAAAAAATTAACTAAATACATGCAATATTTATGAAGTTATTAACTGTGCAAGATTAACATGGGAAGTAAACGGTGAATAGTCCATTTCTCATCCAAAATGATTGATTTTAACGATTAATACAATAAAAAAACAAAATGATGCATCCACTTGAAATTAGAATTTTTGGATTCTATAAGCTTCAATAAATAAAGCCACCAGAACGAAATTTGAAATTATTAACTTTATTTACCTAAGAATTGATTTTCTAAAACTTTAAAAATGCGAGTTATTATGGACGATATACAAGATAAATTGATTCCTTTTTTGTTGGTGCCCGTCTGAAGAGGATATAAATAGAATTCCCATGGGCCTTTAATAATACAGCAAGGTCTGAGCAAACTAAAATAAAATAGAGATATAAATGTGCACACAAATATTTCGTTGCAATATCCCACAAATACTCTACTTGCAATACCGAGAAAATTTTCTCTGACAGTTTTCTTGGCTGTTGGTATTGGTATAATTGTTACTGTTAGTGTCTCGTGTTCCAAGGCACTGTGCCAAGGTAAGTTTATAACGTATGAAAATGTCGGGCGCAAAAAATGCCTGGCGATGTAAAAGAATATTAATTGTTAAAACAAAGTCGTTTATGGTGTTAAGAATGGATCTTAAGTCATCATTCGAATAGAAACTGTCAAAATATATAGTTAATTTTGTATTCACAGTTATCGTGCTACTATTCTTCTTGTTCAAGTCTATACTGTTAAATCGAACATCAATCCTAAAATCAATAATTAACATTATTTTATCATGAAAAGTAAATAAGCTTATTTCCAACTTTATAATAAATCAATGCTAATTTATTCAGTTAACATATATATTTGCTTATGTGAACAATCGACAAATTTTTCGCTTTTCGTCTAAAAATGCACAAACTCAAATAAATCAAAATCCGTTTGTGTATTTTTTAAAGTGATTTTTTTTAAATTGTATTATGGATTACTTAAACTCTTACTAAGTCTTTGAAGTTTGGATTTTTATCAGTGTTTTGCTTAATCAACTCCAGCGTACGTGGCTCCCATATACTCAACGCAGTTGTTTCAATAGTATATCGTATGTCAGTACAAGCTGGCAAGCACTCATCACAGACAAAACCCCTTCCATAATGTGCGCTAAAACGAATTCGTTAAAAAAAATCCAATTTTTTTTCAGACGAACATTAACTTAGGATATACTATGTCCGTAGAGCTGTGATTCCTGGCTCGACATACCTTTTCCTTTTCGTGATCTACTTTAATAAAAGACGTAACAGTCAACTTGAATACATTGAATTTCATGTTGTAACAATAATCACTAAAATGAGTATTGTTATTTTGTTAGAAATTTTGCTAGAAATTTAAATAATCTTAATTTCACTTTCCGTAAGCGAAACCGCTTTTTAATTACTTTCACTTCATCGAAAGTTCATATATTTGTAAAATCTTGCTAGTACGTCAGCGCAGTAATACGTGTGCGTGCTCCCGCGTAATTGTTATAGTTTACTGACCATTTTTGTCTAGTTTAAGCACTAAAGTAGAAATTGTACTTTATACAATTGTACTTGGTGGTACTTTTGTACCTGATATTTGGTGTAAAATATGTATTAAATTAATGATGATAATTTGTTATTAATTGGTGTTATTCTGTATAAATACTCATGTAGAGACGTTTGCTAGTTCAGTTAGCTAAACTTAACTCTGCCCATCGTAACCCGCCGCTAATGGCCATTTGGCCTTAGCTGGCTTCCTTTTCTTAACTAAATAAATACCTACTAAATTATTAATTAAACATAAAACTCAATTAAAATTGTACAGTTGTTTCTCTTCTGATTTCGTAGAAGATTATTGATAGAAATAAATTAGTCATTCCACTCTTTTATTTCAATGTTATCAAAAACAATTTACGTGGCAAATAATAGCGAATACATCCAAACTCCTGCATTGAAGGTCTTGCAATACACTCATTCATCCAATTAGACAATGTATATTGAGTACATTGTTGCAAATTCATCTCTCCCTCAAAATAGCAACGTCTTTTTTCACTTTAAAGCCTCTGGATGACTCATCGCTTATAGCTATCTCTGGATGGACGCTTACAAACTTTTCGAATGGCAATCCCACTTTCTCTCATGCGAGGCTAATCAATCGGCAAGTTTAATCCAAGGACAAAACCTTTTGAGTCAGTGCTAGTGCAGAAATAGTATTCTTTATGAGGTTCTAATAAAATTAATAAACTTGCAGATCTATCCGGAAAAATTGACATTATGTATCCGTTTCCTTGTGACCGTTTCATTCCAGGCTTGTCAAGGAGTATATTATCGTAGTTGATATTTGACTTTTTCCATGCCTTTAATTGCTCAGGGTCGTCCCATTGGTCATTTCTTTGATATTTAAAATTTGCTGAGCCTAAATATGAAACGTAAAGTTTTATTTTATTACCTTGTAGTCCACATCAAACTCAAAAGTATCATGGGAAATGTATAACGAAAGTCTGTATAAATGACAACACAAAGTACAACACACTCGAAACTGTATTGATAACATTACCAGGGATTCTTGATCGATGCACAATATTATCTTCATTGTTACTAATTATTATCAATTATAATCTTAGGTTACATTTTATCTATAATTTGTCTTTGTTTTGTTTATACTCCTTATGAGGAATTCGATTAAATTTCGAAAACATGAGTGAACTTTTTCGGCCCACATTCGCCAAACCTATCCATTAAATATTATTAATTATTTTTTAACTCCACTTTTATCAAACAGGGTTTTTTTAGAGGAAAAGTTCATGAACTTGAATTTTTCAATGTAAACTATGTTCTTTTAACCCGCTTAAGTCCTCAGTAATGAGTTGTAAACTTTATCAAACATATTTCCCATTTCAACTTTCTCTAGTTAGCTCTTTAGCAAAATATATGGTCAGCATGTACGTTTACTTTAAGGTATTCTTTGTCGTATTCCAGTTTTCAAAATTTGCGTAGAATTACTGTTAAACATTTGAAATACATGCTTTTTGTATCCACAAAAACAACAAATGTTCATTATGCTAGGTCCTTAAGTATATTTGGAGTATTGCTATTGTAAGTTGATGAATAAAAAACAATTCATGCAGTAAAATGAGCAATGTAAGAGGTAATTATTTTGTTAAACGCAGTAATTTATTGGGATAAAGTTTAGACATTGAAGTCATCATCAAAATAGAAACTATCTACATATATAGATAACTAAGCTAACAACTTTTGCAAACTTATCGTGCTATAAGTTTGTGCATTTTATTTTATACACTTAAATCGAACATCGATCATAAAATCAATAATCTATATTATAATATGTAAACTAATTGAAAACAATTTTATACTACAACGAATCAATTATAATTTAACCACCTATAATACAATGGCTTTACACTATAATCAACTCTTTTAAATATGGCCTCTAGTTGCCAAAATTGCATTTACTGAATAAACAGCTAAAGAATAAATATAGTCAGCCCTGGTAGCTTTCGTTATTGTCCCCCAAGATCCATACGAAACGGATATATTTTGCATTGATTTCCAAGTTTTGTAAAATACTTTCATTTTAAATCTATCTTCTCGTTTATGATGAGCAGTTGCACAAAACCATATCCATTCGTGTCTTAGTGTTTTGCTATCCTCGTTAATGAAAACACACAAATAAAATATTACAACTAAAATTATAAACGTTATGCTACCAATTAAAGGCACAAACAAGTATAATGTCCACGGAACTTGTCCTATGGCGGTTATAGAAGCCGTAGCACAAATAACAATAAGGTAGAATATTACACCGAGATAAAGTGTAATCAATAACGACATTAGTTGGTTTGCTATTATGAACAATATTCGTAAGCCTCGCCAGCAGTTAGTGTCCAAATGACTTTTTATTAGTCGAACAATACATTTATGAGTAATTCTAAAAATAAATATTACTAAGACAGCAAGACTTCGGAATAGTGAAGTACCTTCTACAATACAACAAATAGCAATTATTGATCGAAATATTAATACTGATATTTGTATAATCATGGTTCTACTTTCAGATGGAAATATAATTTTAAGTAAATAAAATGGGGCATCTAGATTTAAAAACAAAACAATTGGTGGAAGAAGAAACGGGATTGTAGCAAAGCTGAGAACTAATACAATCGAAATTATTCCAATAAAATCGAGTGTATTCTCATGAAAGTATCTAATACAAAACTTTAAACGGTTTATCTTCAACAGTTCAATTCGTGGGTTTCTGAAGCGTTTGGTATTTTGAGGTAAAGTAGCTTCGAAACGCATTAGCTCGTTGCACATTGGAACTACATCATTATTTAGGTTCGTTAATATGCAATGAGATCCAAATATTGCTATTGCGAATAGAAGTTGAATAGTTACAGCAAAGAGGGAAAATAGTGTATAATTGCCGGGATGGTGAAGTGCGTCCAACAATGTATACAAGCAGCACGTTAGACCAATTGATAACACAAGTACAAAATTTATAAACTTCCAAATAAATAGGTGAGGGAATAAACGATTTTCGACAAAAAATAGCTTTAATTTTGGATCCCAGTAGATGTTGAATCGATAGTGGAAAATACTATCGGTCACGTTTTGATTTAGTTCTAAAGCAAGAAGAAGTAATGGAGAGCACATTTTTTACTATTTAGTTGATTGCACTGGATTAGGTTCAGGTGTAAAATCTAGATTTTCGTGTGTTAAACCGGAAGCTATATTTCTGTCGAAATTGTTAACTGAACTATCAAGTTTGTGTTCTTTCTGACGCGCTAGATTGAAAGCGAGGTAGATTTATTTTTTATATAGACACTAAGTTTATTTCTTCGCGTTAGTTAAAAAACATTTTTTTGACGTAGACAGTCGCTAGTTAATCTTGTAGCCCACAACAAGCCGTCCGAAATTCTTGAAAATATTTAAACTTCAAGATTTATTTGATATCCACTCATTTTTTGTATAATGTCTTGCTTATTGTGTAATTGTGGGATATATTAATCCACAGTTATGTATTATAACCTGTGTTTTTTGCCTTCCTAATAGTTGTGAAATATTATTCACAATCGATCAACTGACAAGGAACAAGTGGAACTCGTTTGCTTCGGATTTGATTTATCTTGTCATAAATCTAATTATGTTAGCATATTTATTAACAGAAAAATTTGAATTTCATAATTTCCTCCAATAATATTTTCTGTGCGCATGTAGCAATGGACATTTTTAGATGTTATTTATTTATTATTTGAAAAGTATTGTTGTGTCGGACTGTCTCATTTGTTGTATTTGAGTTTATTGAAGTTTACCGTAGTTTTCGACAGTTCAAATCCCATGATAATGAATACCTAAGACGTGATATATACTTTAAAAACAATTTAAGTTTACAAAAATTCAGGAAAAAGAAATCGCATATAAACACCTTACAATGGTCCCTCGTTATGTGAATAAATTTCAGGTACTTTTTGAAATGACGGTGAGTATGTTATATGTTTTTCTGGGACAAAAAGTTGCGTCAGTCTTTTTGACTTATTCTTAAGATTGGTTGTTGTTTTACTTTCAGTAGCATAAATTTAGAACAAGCATGTGTCAGTAGGCACGAAACGATTGATTTTGGTTGACCTTTGCTTATTGATTTTTAATACGGAAATATAGACAAAATTAGCAAATTCCGACCAAAATATCTTTGCTATTTAGCAATACTTTCAAGCAAAGCTTACTAAGTGCTTAGCTCTTTATTTTTACTGAGCCATGCTAAACAGGGCTAAGTTAAAAAAAATATGAGCAGATAATGCTATACATTACAAACAGTTTATGAAACATTCAAACCATGCTCGTAGTAAGGAAAGTTGCGAGTTGCCATGTTAGTTTAAATTAGCAAATAGATTTCCAACTTCGTGCTTAATTAATATTATTTTTTGCAGAAAATTGGAAGTAAGACTGGATTTATTGTTAGCCTTTAGCTTTGAATATCCATAAGAATATTAATCAACTTTAAATTCAAAACCAAGTAGTTAGAATTCATGTATAAGAAATTTTGTTGCTAAAACGCTTGACGCTATGTTTTAAAAGCTAAATAAGTCATCATTACTCAGTCTTACAAAAGCCAGCTAAATTTATTTTCTATGTGTTTGCATCACTATCTTATAATTATAAATTGTGTATTTTGTACATTGAATTTCAAAACCTATATGCTTTTTATCCAGGTTTCAAGTTTGACCTGCTATTGATTTGGTTGGTTTATAATAACTGTTTTTTGAAATTTGTTAACCATCTCACGAATAGCTTAAAATACTGTAATATTCGTCCTTCCACTATGATTTCTGAATTCACGATGAATCATTTTTACTAAGGTTGACTCTATACTTGGTGAATACGCAATGTAGGTATCATTTAAAATATATTTTCACTATGTTGTTATGTAAAAGAAAAATCTGGTGATAGAAATAATAACAGATTTGTTTTTTTCGACCATGCATCTCTAAAATACATATACCGTTTCCGGGATCCACGATTGACTTAAATGTGTTTGGAAACGAGATACTTTATTTATTTAATTTTGAACCAATATATATTTTACCGTGTTCTAACTATTAAAAAGACCACTTCTAGGTCTCAAATAAATGAATGTATTCAAAAGTAAACACAAAATATTAATAAGCATCTATATCCTCTTGCTAATAAAATAAGTAAGTAAAGTAAGATCCATAAGTTAAACTAGATGCACGAACTTTTCTTACTACAATGGCAGTTGGGGTGCAAGTACAGTTAAACATTTATCATAAAATGCCAAACTACGAAATTCCATAAACCTTGATCTCCAAAAATGAATGAAAATGCAAAATTAGTCCCATTTTTGTACGTTTACAAATTCTGACGTAAAATAGCGTGGAAAGTTCTATCAATCAATATGTTTCTTTGTTTGTGTCTAATATTTCGGTTAATAAATTTAATATAAACTATTTTTGATTTTCTAGATCCTTATTTATCTTTAAAACTTATAAGAATAAGTTTCAGAAGCACTCCATGTTTTTTAGAATCGACCATTATTACATTTCTGGCCCATTAGTCGCTGTTATCAGTATACGTCTCCATTGTCTTGTCGAACGCGCCTATTTTCTTAGATCTTTTACGACAAATAGTACAAAAAATACGAAGTGTTCCATGGTAAAGTATTTCTAAAAGTGATAACAAACTAAAACCCATGCAAAGCCCTAGTAGACCACCAGCATTGGAAATAAGCATTGGAAAGCATTTGATTTTCTTTTTCAGGTAAACCTTTAGATATTCCTAGGGATCAACTTAAAGAGTACCGACGAGTAGAGTGTGCCGACGTCATCACTGGAACAAAGGACATGCTGTGAAGTTAGAATTAAAATTACACTACTAAATGCCTATTTGTATCGCACTAATCGTGTGCCTTCATTTTTCTTGTGTATTGGAATATTTGGGGATTTTTTTGTGTTTAACTTGGATGTATATTAAAACACAAACTCAAGTATATCATTTCATAACGTCTTTATAAACCGATTTACCATCATCAAATATACTGGTTTTATTCCCATGGTAGGATATACTATTTTAAACATTGGCTGGCAAACATTTAAATTTTAGAACGTCTTGACGACATCAAACATACTTAAGGGCTACACATGTTCAACAATTTTTGTAACACGCGCTAAAGCTTTTACGTTTATTAAATAAAGTAATTGCTTTCTTAAGGTTCTATTTTGTACTAAATTTTTTACACGATAGAAACTCTCCATATTCAACACTTTAAACACTTTTCGAGACAACTAAATGTAATTAAAAACTGCTTACACAACCTAAACCTTTTAAATATTACAAAATACTAAAGTATTTAATTAATCAAATGATTCAGACAAAAATAATATGCGCTTCGTATACCAGGAGAAATCTATTTCGTTAGTATTCACAAGAGAAGCGGGAACTTTTTGCATAAGTTTTCTCAAAGTGAATATTTGTTCACAAGATACAGGAATTACGTAGCGCAACTTTTCGTATTTATCAGAAATAATCATAAAAGCTCATTCGAGACCTCATTCATTTGGTTCCTTAATTATATGCTTTGGTAAATACAAGTTGTTGCGCTATGTAGTATCCGTGTCGTGTGAAAAGATATCCATGGCAGCCGTTTATCTATTTTGCGTTTTCTTGTATTGTTTGATATTTAAAATCAACTGTGCTATTTAGTGCTCTCAATTCTCTATTTGTGGTTTAAAACTTTTAAAGATACACAACATTGAATTTTTTAAGGCTGTGTGAAGCATAACCAGCCAAAAAATATTTAGTGCTGGAGCTGTATGCCAATATTTATAAAAATGAAACTGAAAAACGTTCTAAAAATGGCAATATTTCACTGCTAAATAAAAAGGGAGATTTGATAGAGAAAAATATTGTTTCCCATGTTATATTGTCATGGTTGGATGTAGCATTGGAAATATTCATTAGTGAACTTTTGAACTTTTCAAGGTACAAACTTAATTAAACATCAATCTGTTAAGTGATACATGCGCCAACAACGTCTACTATTTGCTGCAGATAAAGTTAATATCTTATTTGTTTAGTTCTTGCTTTTACCAAAGACAAATTATTTATTTACATAAACTACTTAGCTAATGGAAACGTGCTACACATGTCTGTCCCTAGACATCGTAATACCTAACTAGAACACATATCGGTCTTAGTGAATTTCCACTTATACGGTATAACATACAGTATTTGTTGAACTGTTTATTTGTCAATTTTTACAAAACCTGGAAATTCTGAAATGGTTGGTTTCCTGATTTTATTCGTTTTGCTCATTAAATTCACCAATGGACGTTTAGAAAATAACCCTACTACCGTTACTGAATTATCACATCAACGCTCAACAAAGTATTATATAACTGACCCAACACCAGTGAACATCACATTTTACAGAAAATTATTTTCACCTTGTCTCGTTCACATAATTAATTATCAAAACCGGGATATAGAATTTGAGACAGTAGTGATTACACCTGTAATACTTTCGCGATATGATATTCTTAAAGTAAAGTACAAGTTGGAGCTCAGAAAATCAATTAAATTTGAAACCCAGGCTAATATCTTTCCATTCGAAAAACAAATGACGTATAATTTTTCCAGTGTATCGTATTGTTACAATCTTCAGTATGAAAAAAGATGCATCGATTTTCCATTCTTTGACAAAACCAATGCCATGAAGCCATGGACTTGTGAAGCGCATATGTACTTAAATCCTCCACAAATCAACGAACAACCAAATTTCTATGAATTCGATATGCGCCGTTTGCCATACTTAGTAATCCCAGGAGCATTCAGAAGATTTCTGTACGACGTACCAATTCATTTGCCTGGTAACATCGAGTTTACTTTGTTTAAAAATGTGAACCAAGTTATGAAAGGATTGGTTGTGTCAAGAGAACAGTACGATGTTCTCGTTCTAGATAACACGGTAAATCTGCAGTTTACAATATCGAGTTGGACCAATGCTATTACATATTATCGAGATGGAATTTTTCAACTTGATCCCACATATGTAGCATCCAAAAGAGAAATTCTTATAGATATTAAACCATTTAATAGTCTAAGTTGGCTTTGTCGGGACTGTCATGAGTGTCAATTATTCGGTTTTATTTCATTGAACAAAATGAAGACTTTTAATGAACTGTCCGAAGCAATCAATGAAAAAAGACAAGAACATCTTCCCTTAACACAATGGAATGCAGTTATGTATCCAACATTTTTGAATGTACTGGAAGAAATGTCAAGAAACGAACTATCCGGTTATGAATACACCATGTTTCGTAATCTTGCCAAGAAAATACGTTTAACAAAAGGAAACTACGAAGTAGACCATATGAGATTTCAAGCGGAAATTCGTCTCATTAAAGCCGCATTAACCAATCTATCGTTTGATAATGTACTCAATTTGTACGGATTCGAATTTCTGTATGGACCGAAAAGACACTGTGGAACTTCAAAGTTGTTTTCCAATTCTTTTATAATTCTTCATCCTGCTGGTAAACATGACATTGTTCTTCATCGACTACACCCAAACGAGCTAAAGTTAGTTAGCTGTGGTAACACAACGGTAACCGAAATTTGGCCGGTTTTTAAAGATTTGGTATCCATTTTTGATGTTTATATTTGGGTTGGTGTGTTTTCTTCAATATTTGCAATATGTTGGTTTGTAAGTCACATATTTTGTGGTTCAATGGCATCCCATCAAAAAAAGAAATTTGGATTTTGGGAAACATGCTTTAGTTTATATCGAACTTTAATCGAACAAGGAAATCCAATAGACTTAGTAATGTTGCGAAGCCAAATTTCCAGTCAAATTGTTTTAGTAATATTTATTTTTGTTGGCGTTCTCCTCACGAATCTTTTTCGAAACGAAAATATTACAAAAGTAACTTTACCACGATCACCGATTCCTTTTGATACGGCGGAAAGTTTACTTCAAAATGGGTTTAGTATATACACAAGGGGAACAGCCTATGGAACTCATGACGTACGAACATTGCCCGCAAATCTAGTCATGGGTATAAATGTTGACATGATTTGGTTACTTTCTCCAAAAGGAAACTATTCCCAACATTTTATAACTAATTTCTTTCTTAGTGAACTATACATTTATGGGAAAGCCCAAACATCAATTCTAAATTGGCAGTTTTGGAGTTTTCCAATTGAAAGCATCATGTCGAAATTTGTGCTCCATATTATGAACCATACCAAACTGCTGCCTAATTGGTTTGAAAGGTTAATGAATTTCAATACAGTCACGACAGATATATTTGGGGATTGTAATAAAACAGCTGTGTTATTACCAGATTATGAGGCATATTCCCTATACTACGAACTTAAGCGAGAACGCAAAAGCACTTTTTTGGGAGAAGGTTTAAATTTGTATGTTTGGTATGGAATTTCGTTTATGCGACGGGTAAACCCACATGCAATTACACGACTTCAGTTGATATTTCAATCTGGATTATTTGAGTGGTGGGATAGAGTATTGGTTGATTTAATGCCAAGAATAAAAGGCGGATCTTTAGGTTTTGAAAATTGGGGTAAAGAAAACGCGTCGGATATGAATGGTAATATTGTTATTGTGTTTGTAATATATTCAGCTGGGATATTAATTTGTTTAATGTGTTTTAGTATCGAAATGTTAATAACAATAATCAGATGGATTTATGCGTGGTTTTTGAAAATGTATAATAGTAAATCCAAAATACGCCTTTTGCTCTTGCGTAGGAAACCAGTTGTAAAATTGTTTATTCGATCGCGTAATAATGTGCAACCATACAGGTTTGAATTAAATATTGAATAAGTCTTAATCAAATTTTTAACATTAAACAAAAAAAAATTAAACGGTTGATAATTTGTTGTGAAATATTTTGAAACTAGCCCTTACAATTGGTTTTATGATTGTAGTTAATATAGTTGTACTGATGTACTTAATTCATAGATTACAATTAGTTCTGTTTTTTTTTGTGATTCAGTGTTAATGTCCCATCACATATTGCATATTTCATAAATATTCTAATATACTATTCTTGGAAGGCTTGCATTATTTATTAATCTTAATTGCATTTATCGGACTCATAAACATTTGATAGTTCGTTTATTTATTATGCTAGGCAAATTACCAATTTATTTTGGGTTGCAAGTAGTTCATCACTTTATTGGAATTCATGAATGTCTCTCAAAAAGTAAAAACGTGCGTAATGTAAAGCATAACTCTATAAACCTTATATTTTCGAGAAAGTTATGTGGCAATTTATTTTCTGCAAAAATAATTACATAGAAGAAAATCTGTTTTTAAAATGCTTTATTACCAAAAAAAAGTTACACATAGTAAATTTCTTTACAAATTGTGCACTTTCTGAATTTTTTGTAAACTTTGAAAATGTATAATTATTAAGTTTTTTTAAATCAACTTGACTATGATTTTATCATTCTGACTAAAAATTTCTTTTTGATTCCATTAGAAATATTGATGATCACCTCAACTAAGAGTGTTACAAAACTTACTAAACACCCAAACACAAAAGCATATCCCACCGCTCTTAAATTCTTCAGCTGAAGTGGCTTCTCAACTCTGCTTTGTGTATTTACACTTTTCTCCTCATTATTATGATCATCATCAGTAAATGCTTCCACATCAGCCTCACTTTGACTTATATCCTTCACTCCATTTCCTAAAGAATCTCTTGCCATTTCCCTTTCAAGTAGCATCTGATCCTTTATCCACTTTGCATACAAACCAGCCGCTCTCGTAGCTCCAGCATATCGGTTCATCACATCAAAATAAATCGAATTCCGTTTAATTCCTGAACTCATATCCACAGCAAAAGCTTCATCCTGTGAAATAAACAAATTCTTAAGCGCCGGAAAGCCCACAATATTTTTCATTATCATTGCAGTTCCAATATTTCTCCACATTATACAAGCCGTTTTATCAAAAGTGGCAGATTTCACACATGCTTCAATAGTTTTAACTGGTTTGATCCTACTGACAATTCCCTTAAAAACAGGAGATGGCGATGATCTTAGTATATGCATTTCTGCCGGTGAAAACGAAAACAAATTTATTTTATAGTCCTTATGCTGGTTTAACTGTTTGAATGTTCGCGGTATTGGTTGTCTCTCGGGAAAAGTTATATATCCAACCAAATTAGCTTTATAGAACATTCCAACCACAAATGCAAATAGAATTAGAGACATGGCT
The DNA here is from genome assembly GCA_034695485.1 of Entomobrya nivalis. Taxonomy (NCBI): domain Eukaryota; kingdom Metazoa; phylum Arthropoda; class Collembola; order Entomobryomorpha; family Entomobryidae; genus Entomobrya; species Entomobrya nivalis. The sequence goes on along the minus strand of JAQFZH010000629.1, from coordinate 10,580 downwards.
AAACATCTCGTATGTGTTTCAACTGGTATTCGAATATTCTGTTCAAGAAACAAAGCAAGTGGCAAAAATATTCCTTCTTCGAGAAATTTCGGAACCATAAATTGTTTCGTTTTCAACATTTTCCAAAGTACCGCAACAGAAAATATAATAACAAATAATCCCAATGATAGTAAAGTTAGAAACCAATCTGTTTTAGAGAGCGGGAACACTAAGGCTTGCCATTTTAACAGTGGTTCGGGTTCCTTAACACAGAAAACAATTGATTCCTTTGAGGAAACTGTAAGATAGGTCATTAAATGAAAACGTGGATACATCAAAGCAGCTAATGGAGTGTAGTCCCCTTTTTCATGATGTACATCACCGTAATTTCCAGTCCATGTGCCATTTTCCAGTTTTCTGGTTACTTGAAAAAATTCGTAGAAATTTGTGGTGAAATTGGTTCGTTTGCTTAGTTCGAATGTGAAGTTGGTAGCACTTCCACGCATTTCAGATATATTTCCAAAAGAGTCTCGACTAACAACAAGAAATGGAGCCGCACAGAAAAATGGTATATTAAGCTTTCTTCCATTTAAGTTGTTAAGGTATTTCGGTATATTTAGAGTTTCACTTTTCAGAAGCAAGTCAGTATATACTGCAGGCTCCAGCAGATATTTTGTTCGGTTAAGCTGATAGTCGAAATATGTTCCGTACATGAAAGCGACTTTGTCAATTAACTTGGCTTGCATTGTTGCATGGCTGCCTCTAAAATGCTTAGATTTTTGGAAACAAAGACAAACTGGTCATGAACAGGATTTCCAACCAGTTTTGCATTGAGAATTGGCTCGTCTGCTTTGGAAATAACGAACACGATATTCCAACACACGGATCGAAATTTTGAAGTTGAAAAAATGAGTCGTAGATTTGTTAGGTTAAGACTGTTAAGTTCAAACGGCTCAATTTTCCTGGTTATATGAGTAAAATTCAAAAGGTATTCATTTTCTCTGTCCTGAGTGTCCTGATATATTTTCAAGTTGCAGTGAACTCCTCGCACTTTGTTGGTGTATAATAAATCCTGAAGAATGGTTTTTGTGAGAAGTAAGAAATTTGTTGAGGCCTTTGCTATAGTGATTCTAATAAATATAATATTTACTATAGCTAAAATAATAGATTTCATCGTTGCAATTTTTTGATACTGCGAATAGGAACGTGTATAGTCTACTGATGTAAAATACCGTTGGAACTATTTTCATATTCATTTAGGTTATGAGAGAAGACGAAATCGATTATTGAAAATATATATTTACTTACGCATAGAACGGAAAATATAATTACCGGTTTTTCTACTTTAGTCACTGTTACTTTTGCAATTTTTTCGGTGTTTTAGGTAATATTCTTGGTAATTTGGTTAACGTGGAGACCATAATGATAAGATAATAGGTCTGTGACATTTGCTTGGTGAGGATACTGTTTATTATTAGCTTATAAACGAAATATTCCGATCTAATGATCTGACAAGAAAATACTAGCAATTGTTTAAATACGCAATATATCTAAAACATATCATAGTGTTTAATTGGAAATTGTTAATAAATGCAATAGCGCGTCATGTCACAGAAACAAAAATTTACCAACGTCATTTCGCCAAACCATTGAATCATTATAGCCTTTCTTCATAGAATGAAAATAAGATTATCTCTTTTGTCTAATGGGCCTATGTATATTTTTTAACTAGCAATTTGGTGGAATGAATAAATTAATCGTTATTTTATTTATTTTCATGGTAAAAAAGTATTGCTATTCCTAATGATGCGATAAATCGATAGCCTCAGACCCCAATAAAAACAACATTTGTGTTACACAGCAAAGAAATATTTCAGCAATATTTTTTACGTGGGCAAAATACTTTAGTACGTGCGTTGTCCATTTAATGTTTTTGTCAGCTAACGTAATGGTACTCGATGAGAAACAAGTTTACAATTTTTCTTAATAATTATTTAACAAAAACACTGTCAGATTATTTAACTCATAATTAACTTACGACTAAAGGATAAATAAAATTATACTTTCTCTTGGTTCTACAAAGCTAAACACTTATTGATAAACAATAGTGAAATAATAATTTTGGACGTAAACAATTAAAATTATACTATATTTTGGACTGGCATTAAACGAATTGACTATTAACCTAATCTAACCTAAATTAAATAAGTTAAGTTTGTTTCCTTTAAAAAAGTAAATTTGCCTTTGTAAAACATGTCAAAGTACGTTATATCCAGATACGTATATCTTACGCAAGATATTAATCTTATAAACGAACCACGTGCTGAATACCTTTTCACATAACTGCTAATGTAATGAATATGACATACACCAAATCATATCGTGTCCAAAACTGAAGCTTGTTTAGTAGCAGGTCGTCATTAACACCAACGTGAACTAATATAGCCACATACTTAATAGTTGTTAGTTACCGTGGTTATCACTATGCAGATCTTTCACACTTTCATGATATAGTTATTTATGAACCCAATTAGTCGAACAAAGTGTCAATCGGACGAACAGAAGGTGTGCCCTACTTTTGTGCCTCAAATTGTCGAGTTTTGAATTTACAATTAAGTTAACGGCCAAAAAGCACTTTTTTAGCTGTAACTTTTTTGAATTGGAATCTGAAATTTTTGAGACAAGATAGTGGGGAATAGCTTCTTCCAGTTTGAATTACACTTTTATCAATCAATATCAATTTAGTCTCTAAATGATGGAATTGTGCTGGTTCTACCTTTGCCTTTGACACGTATTACAAAACCAATTACTAACAACTGATTATACGTCTAAGAGATACGTAATGGTAGTTACCTTGAATTGAGAAAATTTAGTATAAAAACAACTGCTCTGATTCTAACGTGTAGCATATATCCATATCCTTTACTTATCAATTTTCTGTGGGAATTTGTCGACAGGCTCTATTTTCCCCGAAGTCATAAGTTGCTTAATGTAATTTTTTGAAGCCCATATCGATTAAATTTACTTTTAGATTCATACAGCCATACACAATGCCAATATACACTATGTATATAATAGTTTGACAGAATAAATATAATTAACAAGAATAAACCCACTGTAAGAGCAATCATAACGACGTAGCTGAAACAACGCGATTTATAAAAACACTTTTGATGATCGTTGTTGCTGCTAATGAAAAGCGCTTTCGAATGATGTCACATGACCTGTGTGATATTATAACAGTTGACCCCGATTTCTGACAACATAATATATTTTTAAATATACATGCCTATCATACCTTGTAACACCTGGAAAACCCTATCGAGCTAAAGTAATATAAAATTTGAAATGTAATGTTTTCTTAGACATAATTCATCATTTATATATGCCGTCTTTACATAACTATAACTTGCTTATATACCTGTATTACATATTTTGTTACCTTACCTACAATATTCGTTGTACTGATAGCTGACTGATAAGTGTTAAAATCGTGTCTACGATGTAGAATTTTCTAGACACATGTTTGACCCAGCAGTTATAGATACCATAATTTATCAGTTGAGTAACATTTTAACATCACAGGGTACCGCTTACGTGAGTTGTTATTCTTATAAATGTGCCACGTGCCATGACGCTTTGATATACATAAATGGTACCATAGCTTATATGCTGCGTTATCTTAAGTAATTATTCTCACGACGTAACCACCACTAGATAATAAATATTACTGATGTAATCAAACTTTGTAGTAACATTGCTTACGGTAGAGTAGCTTGCTTTTAACATTCTATTTGTTAACATTCAAGAACAAATATATAGCATAGCTTGTGTAACAACATACAATACTACATCGTTTTTTTCATTCTTTCCTCTGATAGCAAAATATACATGAAATTTTGAAATGGCACATTTAATGATTTTTTGTGTTTATTTCTTCAAATTCTGTCTTGGACTTGGAAACCAACCTATTATAACCGAACTATCAAATAGTCCAACTACAACATATTATCAATCTTCCAATAATCCAATGAATCTAACATACTACATAGCATTATTTTCATCTTGTCTGATTCATTTAATCAACTATGAAAATCGAGATATAAGTTTTGAGAACAATGTAAATACACCAACAATCCTGTCAAAATATGACATTCTCAAAGTACACTACAAGTTGAAGCTTAGAAAGTCAACAACTTTTGAACCCAAGCTTGTATCTTTCCATTTGAAAAACGAATGATATACGAAAATTCCAGTATATCATATTGCCACAACATTCAGCTAGAAAAAAGACGCATTGATTTTCCGTTCTTTGACAAAACAAGCGCCATGAAACCCTGGACTTGTGAGGCGCACTTATACTTATATCCTCCCCAAGTCAACAGGAATCCAAACTTCTATGAACTGGATGTGCGCCAAGTACCCTACTTAGTTGTTCCAGGAGCATTCAAGCGATTTCTATACGACGTACCAATCAGGTTGCCAGGCAACATCGAATTTGGCTTATATCAAAATTTTACCGAAATTATGAAACGATTAGTTGTCTCGAGAGAACAGTACGATGTTCTACTTTTGGACAACCCAGTAAACCATGAGTTTACAATATTGAGCTGGACAAATGCTATAACATATTTTAGAGATGGAGTTTTCCAGTTTGATCCTACATACACACCATCTAAACGAGAAAATCTAATAGATCTTAAAAGTTTGAATAAACTGATCTGGTTATGTCGTGACTGTCACAATTGTGAATTGTTTGGATTCGTAAGGTTAAATAAAATTGAGTCTTTTATTGAACTTTCGAAAACAATTAGTGAAAAACGAAAGGAACATCTTGCCCGAACACAATGGGGCACACTTATGTATCCAATGTTTACGGATGCACTAAAAGAAATGTCAGAAATGCCGGTAAACGAGTATACAATGTTGCGCAATCTTGCCAAGAAATTAAGATTGACAAAAGGTAACTTCGAAGTAGACCATATGAGATTTCAAGCTGAAATCCATCTAATTAAATCAGCTTTAACAAATCTGTCATTTGATAATGTAATCAATTCGTACGGTGCAGAATTTTTGTATCGATCGACAAAATATTGTGGCAATTCAAAGTATTTTTCCAATCCTTTTCTAATGCTTCATCCTGCTGGTAAGCATGACTTTTATCTTCGGTTACACCCTAATGAGCTCAAGTTCGTCAGCTGTGGAAACACTACACTAGCAAATATTTGGCCACTTTTCAGAGATTTAGTGTCGATTTTCGATGTTTACATCTGGATTGGTATTGCTTTGTCGATGGCTGTTATCTGCTGGTTTGTGAGTCACATATTTTATATTCCAAAGGTAAACCATCAAACCAAAAAATATGGATTTTGGGAAATATCCTTCAGCTTATATCGAACTTTGATTGAACAAGGTAACCCAATTGATTTACAAATGTTACAAAGTCAAAACTCGAGTCAAATTGTTTTAGTTATATTTATTTTCGTTGGTTGTGTTCTAACCAATCTATTTCGAAACGAAAATATTACCAAAATTACTTTACCAAGAGCCCCAATTCCTTTTGACACGGCGGAAAGTTTACTACAAAATGGATTCAGCATATATACAAGGGGAACAGCATTTGGAACTCATGACATACGAACATTGCCCGCAAATCATGTCATGGGTAATAATCTTGATGTGATTTGGTTGCTTTCGCCAAAAGGAAACTATTTTCAACATTTTATAACTAATATCTTTCTTAGTGAATTATATATCTATGCGAAAGCCCAAACCTCAATATTAAATTGGCAGTATTGGAGTTTCCCGATTGAAAGCTACATGCCCAAATTTGTTCTTCACATTATGAATCATACCAAACTGCTGCCAAATTGGTTTGAAAGGTTTATGAATTTCAATACTGTCACAACAGATGTATTTGGGGATTGTAATAAGACGGCTGTACTGTTGCCAGATTATGAGGCGCATGCTCTGTACTATCAACTAATGCGAGAGGGCAAAAGCATCTTTTTAGGAAACGGTTTAAATTTGTATGTTTGGTATGGCATTAAGTTTTGTCGACGTGTCAATCCATATGCCGTTCATCGGCTTCAGCTTATATTTCAAACTGGTTTATTTGAGTGGCGGGATAAAATATTGGTTGATTTAATGCCAAGAATAAAAGGTGGCTTCCTAGATGTTGAGAAAATAGCTAAAGAGAACGCGTCTGATATGAATGGTAATATTATTATTGTATTTGTAATATATGTTGCAGGTATACTGCTTTGTTTGATTGGTTTTTTTATTGAAATGGTAATACGTGGATGTAGACAGCTTTATAATTGTTTCGTCAAATATAGCACTGGTAAGTCCAAATGGTGGTTTTTGCACAGGTTTTGGAAACCAACGGAAATTAAACAATTGGCTTCGCAAGAAATGTGGGAATCAAGTCACATATAACATAAAAGATATATATGTATAATAAGTATACTTATAGTAAAATAAATTATTATAATTGTTGTAAAATAATTAATTTTTGAATTATTTATTCAATAAATCCTACAAAAAGTTATAAAATGAATATGAAATTGAATTTAATAAGTCGCCCCTTTATAGCAATTGTGCAATTGAAGCCTGCTATTTTGACCGTCCCATTTATGCTGCGTTAAAAGCTCATTATAGATTTTAGACAAACATAAAAATTAGCTGACGCGAAATTTCATCAAACATAAACTGGATCACGTTTTCAAAATGTATTAATCGTTAATCTGGTGACTTACTTATGCCGACTACATTTGTATAACTTTCATTATAACTGGTCAATTTGAATTAAAAATTAAATTATTTAGGGTTGTCTTATGCGACATGTTATCGATGAGCTTGTATAGTATTAGATACGGCTTACTTATATAGTTTGTAATTCCATCGATGTAATCCATTTTCATGTGACAATACACGTGCATCTCTCATATCGCTTCTAGACCTTTATCTCTCTAACAATAAATATGCCTAATGTTATTTATCTCCGAATGCCATTACCTAGCCGTAACAATATCTTCCCATATTAAAATCTCCATATTCCTTATGTCTGAAATGTATATGTTCTTAATTATTGATGTAACACGCAATTTTTTTAATCTCTCATTTTTTCTCGATACCTAGTGCAAAGCCATCGGGCCAAAGCCAAAGTGATTCAATCAAGCTTTGCAATACCAATTGATTTATTATTTTTCGATGGGAAGAACATATAAAAAATATAAATCCCAACATAATATACCAATATACCAATGCAATACCAAAATAAAAATCGAAACTTTGACTTAAAAAACAAAGATACACATCAATAGTTTTACAATACTCAAATGGATCCAGATTTTCAGTAATTCTAATAAAAATTACATAAATTCATTTTTCCTTCCCGAACAAATCCTAACACATTCTTATATTCAACTTCATTCTTAGTACAAAGTTCGTGTAAAGGAAATCCTGAATAATTGCGTTTATGAATAGGGTTTTATTTAGGGGCTGAAATATAAATGGTGATTCTAATAAATATATATCCCCCTGAAAACAACAAATCAATAATCGTGCAAGCATTTCAAATGTAATAAATCATAGCTCGAAAGGTAATATTGTAGATTAAACTTTCGAAATTTAATAAGTTAATATTATTGTACGATTTTTGTTGTTCGGTTTCTTTTTTGTGGCAATATATGACATTTCGTTTTAGCACTAAAACACCCAAGGATTCGGTCTGATTCCTTTAAACACAAATCCTCTCAAATAATGATGAAGATTTAATTCAATTCGAATTAGTTTTTATCGTAAAATGCAACATTTTAGTGTAACCATGAACATAAAATCACAATTATTCAGCCTAATTATTTATTTAAATGTGGAATTTATTAAAACATAATATATGGCGTACTCTACGTAAATAATTTACACTTTTGAACTTAAAAGTATTACATACCAACCTGAAGCCAATTTAAATTTAATCGCGTTTTTTAATAACCGACTACTTAGTCACGATTAAATTATATCCACGTGTTGACTTTTATGTTAGGCGGGCAAAAAAAAAATCCAAATATTCTCACATGTGGTGTAACCCAAACGAAAGTATTTGATTTAGTTTTTACAATTTTTACGTTTTTACAAGCAAAGTGGGGAAATTATTTTAAGTTGACAATGTCGACTTTACTTTCGACATTGAGGGTTTTTTCTAAATTAAAAGGTGGAGAATGTCAACTTTTCGAAAAATTTCTGTTGACAATTTTTATTTTTTTAAAGTAACGACCTACTAAAAATGTAACAAAAGTCAGGGTGATTTTCAAAACGAATGGGTTTAAAATTAGTTTCAACACGCATGTCCTTTGTGCTTACCGGCTGACACAAATTTTGTGATGACTTATGAGGATCGATAACCTAGAGAGCTAGATCAAGTCAGTTGTATTAGTAGTAAGTAAAAATAAGCATAAATACATATATAAGCAGAACATGTAAGCCTTTTTATCGACAACTTTTAACGATTTAATTTTGTGTTTTACTCTAACTACACAAAAGGCTGTCAAAGTTCTTGATTCTAACAAAAAGGTATGGCAGAGGTATCTGGACAAAGAAATTAGTAGTAATCGATGAAGTATTGAACTATGGTGGCACCAAAAAAACTGAGCGAGAGTTGTCTCATTATTTTTTAAAGGAATTAAAAATTCGTTGTTCTTTTTAACTGATTCTTCAACTTAAGACGCAGTAATTTTTGGATACAAGACAATTGCATTTTTATGTAAAATTTATTCGTTTTTGCTGCCTTATTTAAGACACTGCTAAAAATAAATAATCATTATCCTTTTAATGCGCTTATTTCTGAACGTGGTATTTTATTTTGAAGGACGAAGGACATGCGAACGACTTTCACACAAAATTCAATACCCTAATTTGCTAGCAAAAAGGTAATCGTGTTATTGATAACAGAATCTACGAACACAGTAAATGTTCCCTTCTCAATGAAAAACACAGAATTAAAATAAACCCTAATATCCCTACATGCTTTCATTCTTTTTCGAAGAAGCTTTTTTGGTGCGTTTATAAACGTGTGCTTAATATTTTGAGACGAAGTAACAGTTTCCCCTGCCCCAATAATAAACGAATGGACTGTGATAATAATTACAACAAAAGAAAGACCACAATTTAACTGAAGCTCAAATGGCACTTCTGAGTTTTGTTTAAACAACGTTGCGAGGACCACCGTTGAACAAGCATGAATTCCCGTGTAAAACATCGGCAAAATCTCAGCTGACAGACAACTAAATCCCAATTGGTTGACCAATTCAAGTATTCTATATTTCTTTAAAGAGTTTTCGGAAGGTCCCAAGCGGACAATACCATTATTCAGTTGGGTTAACCAAAGTTTCAATTTTGCAAAATAGATTATCAACATGCATACAACCAAGCCAATAGGGAACACTTCAAATGTTGAAGCCATAATGTCCAGAAATCCTCCCAGTAAAACTACTACGCATTTCAAAGCATTGCTATTTCCGTATATCTCCTTGAATCTGATAGGCCAGTATCGAATATTAAACGGCTCTTTAATAAACATTAAAGTTGGAAATAAGGGCTGTAAATGGGCAAATACGTATAGAGCTGTAACGATTTTGTGACGCTTTCTGGCTTTTGGGTCATGCAGATTTGTTAAAACACGGCCACCTGAGTATAAATTACTGTTGACAGATTCAAAATTGTAAAATGTATATAAGTTTGTGTCCGAATATCGACTTACCCACAAAATACTCCTCCATTTTAAACACAATGTTCAGGAAATGCATCAAGTCACTCATTCTAAAGTAAAATAGCCATCCTAAGCAGCAACCGGATGATCGGGATATGACGTGAGTATAGAAATTCATTAAGTCTTGTGGATCGGTAGTTATACCTAATGCTGCCTGTATCCATAAGTACAGAAGATCGACAGTGATTGCAAGGAATACCAAAGGAAATATGTACAATTGTGGGCCTGATTTAGGAACTGTAAACTTTTGAGACTTTTTACAGTAAAACGGAGGAAATGCTCCGATTATATGAGATAATCGATTGAATTTAATTATGATACGCTTGTCCCGTGAAATATGACTCTCCATTATAGTCATTCAAGAAATGGACCAGTTTTAAAATGATTTTCAGGAAATACTTTATAAACTGTCTGCTGCCGTAATACAACTTTGTGCTACTCTGACAATATTCTAAGGAATGAGCTATATATGCTTGGATCAATATAATATATTGGGTAGGTTGACTTAAATGAGCGAATATTAAGCAATGCCCAGATTCTAAAATAGCTAGATGTTTTATAACTTCAACTTTATTTTAGGTCCTCTATAAGTGTTTTTACTTAAACTTTAAATATATCGGCATTTTTTTGCCCATGAAGATTTCATGTTACACGATTATAGCTTATGCTCATAACATTTTATTGCGGAGCCATGTAAAATGGAAACTACACAGATATATAGTTAAATATTTAAAACAATATTCTATCGATTTTTGCAGCTGGACATAAGTCAAGCAATACTTTTATGGTCCAATATGATTCTTACGAAAGTCCGAAAATATTCTAGTTGTGATTA
>JAQFZH010000628.1:0-29342 GCA_034695485.1 Entomobrya nivalis | reverse complement strand
TTTTTTGCGGCCGCAAACATATAATTTCGGTGGCCGCAAAATATATATTTCATGGCGAGTCGTGCCTTACCGTAACCGGTTTAAGAAGGCAGCTGAGAATTATAGAACAGATGACTTCTTGGAACAGTTAACCTAGTTAACTACACGGTTGATTTTGTGTAGAATAATTTGACCGAGTTTAATTATTTAATGGGATTAACTGTTGTTACTCAGTTTTTTTAGCTGTGTAGTTGTGACCAGTGGCAAAAAACGGGGGTGGGCGATTGAATGAAAGTTGGTGAAATCAGTAATTTAAGAGAATGTAAAAAGTTTGTTTGGTTTTAACTGTGTTTGACGGATGACATGTGCCAACAAATCAATAGAAAGCTTTACTTAATTGCAGGACGTAAGTGTACTTCTAAGTCTTAACGGATTAGAATCGCCGTTTTTATTGTCATTTTAAAAGTGAGATATTAGTTTGGTATTTTGAATTAAGTTGGTTAAGGCTTTTTTCTGTTTGTTTTCAGGATTGAAAACGACCATTGTTGGGGTCGTTAAGGAGTAGATCGTGGATATTGGATTAACCCTAATACTCAGGATCTTCGGCACTTCATTTCAGATCCTTCGATGTTTTCCTTTTCAGCATTCAAATTTGTTTTTAAGGGTTTCGCTTTTGGGATTCCGGCAGGAATTACTTTGATTGACATCGTTGGATATGTAGCAAAGGTTGAGGGCTCGTCTATGCAACCTATTTTGAATCCGGATAGCTCGCCAAGTACAATCTCAGACTACGTCTTCCTTCATAACTGGCCAATTGTGAATAACAACTATGAAGAAATAGAACGAGGGGAAATAATTGCACTCATATCACCAAGGGATCCAAAGCAGCGACTTATCAAACGTGTTATCGGAGTACCGGTACGTAGAATTTGTTAATTGTTATTTAAACCACTTAAAATTCTTTATTGGTGTCATGAGTTATTTTTAAGATATATTTTTTCTAAATGTATAGGGTGATGTAATTGAAACACAAGCAAGCACAAGTCAGTACATTAGAGTTCCTCAAGGCCATATCTGGGTGGAAGGTGATCATCGTGGAAGATCCTACGACTCTACGGTTTTTGGACCTGTTGCACTTGGTCTGGTTAAATCGAAAGCGAGGGCGATCGTCTGGCCACCAAATCGTTGGCAGTTGCTTCAGGCTAATGTTCTACCAGACCGCATTCCTATGAACTTACAGAACACTAAAAATCTATCAGAAGTGCAAGAAGTCATTGCGCTTGCAAGTGTTGGAGCAAAGTGATCGCAAAAAAATATTTTTCAAAATGCTGCTATTATAACTAAACAAAAAAACTATTTTCATATACAGTTTTAAGCTATTAGTGTAGTGAGATTTACAGTGCCAGTCAAAAGTCATAATGCGCTCTTTATCTTTAGTTGAATGTATAGAAGTAAAGTTTACTGGGAAAATTCTCAAGGAGGGTGTTTGTTTAGGAGATTGTGACAATGATGGGTTAAATGAGCTAGTTGTTGGGAATACTGAGGGAGATCTGTTTATTTACCGGGGTGATCGATGCATTTGCAAATCCACTGATTTAGGCACAATCTCGGCGATTGCGGTTGGAGATCTTTTAAATGTTTCTAGAAATGTTACAGTGGTTATTACAATAGAGGGCTGGTGTCACATTTTCGATGTTGAGTATGAACTCAATCTTGAAGATATTAAAGATGACTTGTCTTCTATTGATGCATCTGCGTCTATAGCGGAATTTAGAGTAATCCAGCCTTTTCACTCTCAGAGAATTGTGTGTAATATTAAAGGTGCAAAACTGGGCGATGTCAACAATGATGGAAGTAAGTACTATTGCTAAGCACATTTTTTCATCATTTGCAATAATTATAAATTAGTTCAGTTGATTAATAATGCATTCAACATTTCTTCCAGAAACCGAACTGATTGTAGGTCTAACGGATCGAGTACTTCGAACCTATCAATGGTGTTCAGAATTAGAATTTGAGGAGGTATGTAATATCCTGTTGTGATCATCACATGCTAATTAATAATTATTTCATTTCCTTGATTTAAGTTCCTAACTGTATTTGATTGTTGTATTTTAAAAGGGTGAAAGTGAGGATAAATTTGAAGACCAGAGATCTGAAAACAGTGATTTGGTCTTTAATGGAAAACTGAAGGCTTTAAATAAATGGGAATTTGCCAATCAGATTGGATCCGTGGCTTTACACAAGCTTCCAGACCAAAGTACCTGTATTCTCGTAGGACAACCTGGTGGCACTGTTTCCAAAATTAGTTACTCCCGTGCTCCTCCTCCCCCGCAAGCTGAAGGTGAAAAGGAAGTGCAAGCGCAACTTGTAGGGGATAAGGATGCGTCCAATACAAATCCAAGGTATTACCCAAATAAAAATCAACAACTATTGAAGTGACCACCACTCCAACATAATGTTATATTATACATTACTACAACTTCATGTTTTTATTCAGGTCTAGAAATCCTAGCAACTGTAGTACTTTTGAGGTCGAGCATTATTCTCTGAACCTTGGCAAAATGCAAAATCCGAATGCATCGACAGAAGTAGTTGGTAATGTTTTCTCGTCGGAGGCGACAGAGGAGGCAGATCATTATGCTGTTGCTACTTTAGATGGCACGATAATGCTTTGTCACGAGGATTCATTTGAAATGTAATTTGACCAAAATATATATGCACATTTATTTTCAACATAGTGAATGTATTTCTTAAATGTTAATATGTGGTATTTTTAGTGTTACCCAGTTAGAAAGCCCTGTACTTGCTCTTGAGGGAATTAATGGATCTTTTGTGATTATTGGCTGGGAAGGAGAAACCTATCTAGTTAAACGTACTTTACATCCTGAGGTGGAAAATTGCATCATTCGCTTCAATTTTGAAGAGAGTGTTGCTGGTAAGTTCTCTTCCAAGTTACCTTCTTATCAACTCTTATCTTTCTTATCTGTTATAGTATTTTGTATTCTATTAATAATTTTTATATTATTCTTATAGCGTTCAAAGTGGGTCCTTACGCTATATCCCAAAATGATCAAGACGACGTAGTCAGTATGTGCAACCAGAACTGTTTTATTTACGCTACGTTTCATGAAAGTATTTACATCTACCCGAACCAATTTGTCTGAGATTATTTTACAATAAAGAGAACTCAAGAGAATTATTTAGAGTAAAAGATGTAGCTTTTATTTTTTATTACACGATTTCTTCATTAATATATCATATCCCACATACAATACGTCTTTAGAAAATGTAATTCGGATTAGCACCGCACCAATCATTAATAAACTCAATGATATTTTGAAGTTCTGGATTGTGGGTACTTTTCACAGCCATCACCATTTTGTTCCAATCATCTCTGTTTGCAGCTCGATTTTGTGCTTTAAAACTGACGCGTGGGCCCAGAACGGGATAACCTGATAATAGACACTGGTCGCACGGCATACCATTTGGTCCTGGCACTAGTGACGCCTCAAAAACACCTCTCTCATCAACACGTATTGCCTGAAATGAATTTAAATATATAGTTATACAACTGAAACTTTCTGAGTAATTTAAGTGCATTCCAATATTTCAACTACCTGTTGTATATCAGGGTCCATTGACGCCGCCAAGATCCATTCTCTTGCATCATCATAACCTTGCTTGGATATCATATGGTGTTGAGGTAGTTCCACCTCTAACGGTATATCTGTGTTAATGAAGTCTGTATTGTCCAGATCAGCTGTATTTGAAACACCATCCTCAATAGCGTCGTAAATATCCATGAAATGGTTTAAAAATACAAAGCCCATGTTTTTCCAATCCCGGTCCTAAAATGTACATATGATATGTATCATGTCAACGTGTTAGAACTTTAACTCGAAAAGCACTTTAATAAATTCATCAGCATACCCGACACGCTTGTCCTGCTTCATAAAACGCCTTTTCAGCTGGGATCGTCCCAGCATATCGCAGCAAAGAAATGGAAATTTTGGCTGCCATCACCTCCATACCATGAGCCTTTTGAAATGCGACACGATTGACGTAATAATGGGCACACCATAAAATTTTCTCCAACTGTACCTTATACTTGGAAGTCGAATCCGGCGTCACTTTCATTCCATTAATCTGTAGAAGACATCTTTTCATGTAACATGCAATTAATAAAATAAAAACGTTTAATACTTTTTCCAACTTACAACGTCATAAAGGATATCACGCAGTCGAACCCATATTTCCACTTGGTCATGTTGGATATTACTGAAGATGATCATTGCGATAGCTTTATAGAGCGCATAGTGCTGCTTATCTGCTGGTGGACCATATTCTGCATACACAGCCATTGCATCTTCCGGTTGATTGTGCTTCAAAAGATGTGTCACATACTTGGCAAGGTAGGAGCTGAACACAGCACCGTTTTGCCTTCGTGCTTTATCCATGCACTTTTTCCACTGACCTTGCTCACACAGCAGATCTAATGCAGCTGCCACATTCAAATTTTCTAGCTCATCCACATGCCCAACTTGTTTTAGCATTTTTGTTTGTTGATCTGTCACATATCTTTCCATTCTGTATAAAATAATCAACAATTAGTAATGTTAACAATAACGTCATTATTAACTGTAATGTAATATAGGTATAGCTTACTCGGGCGAAACTTCTCCAGCCAAATCCTTCGCTTCATCCCACAGTTTACCAGCAATTAGAGTTTCAACGGCAAGTTCCTTGAAACCCAGTAGACTGTAAAGATTTGCTGCTTCCAAATGCATATGAATTCCCATTAGTAGTGGAGCCACAGTTTGAACCACATACTCTGCTTGACTTCTCTTCAAGAATTTTACTGCCAACTCGCCACCACGAGTCCAACACTTTGCCAAGGCTCCAGGATTCCCTTCCATCGTTTCAGGGGTAAGCTGTAGATAACACTCAACGGCCCGCTTGTACTCTCCCAACTTTTCATACCGTTTCGCTTGCTCAATTATCGATTCTGCATCATTGTGCATTGTCAGCTTTGCATCAGACGTGTCAAACTCTCTTTGCAGTTGTTCCATGAGATGTGGGCAACTGTCTTTACAAACACGGAAGGCTTCATTCCACATGCTTGCGTGCTATATAGCCAATCGAAAATATTTAAAAAGAAGAAGACATAATTCATACTAAAAAGTCATTTAGAAGTCAATCATGTACTACTTTCTACATACCTTATAAAGATTCACTGCTTGCTCCGGCTTTTCTGCCCTTAAAAGTAAATTCTCCATCGCAATGAAATTCCGGGCGTAAAACATGTGCTCCGCTTGTGCAAGCATGACCTTTTGTACGGCTTCCTTGGAAGTCCTTTTAGCGATATCCATCGCGATATCAAAATTTTCTCGTCTCAGGTACCTGGATAAATAAGTTAAGCACATAAATACCAGCCTTAATTGGCATAGAGATTAATATATTTATGTATATTGGTTATTCTCCGCACATTTCAATCGCTTCAAAATTCATTCCCCCTTCAAGATAATGCTTTGCTGCATTGTCTAAATCCCCTTTTGCCTCTGCTTGCATTGCCATTTGATACAAAATCTCCTGCAGTTTCTCATGTGATCCCACACGACATAATTCTGCAGACAGCTCAACATTTCCATGATTGTTGTAGTAGTCGATTGCTTCATCAAAGCAGTTATATTTGTTCAGTAGTTTAACTGCACCATCTGATTGTAGCGTGGCCGCCCAAGAAAATACTACATAGGTGGCAGCTTTAAGTCCACCGTATTGTGATGCCACCTGAAATATAATATTTTTATATTAACAACTCGTATGATAAAATCAGTTGATTTTTTTTCCTTTTAGTAGTTTACCTGATGAGCATCCGCAAATAAACCTCTGTCTTGATAAAGTCCAACAACATTTTGCCATAATCCACACGCAAGAAAGGTGGACACTGCACTTTTCATATCATTTTCTTTCAAAAACATTTCCGCAACGTGAGCAGCCGTTTTATCAAGATGACTTGGATGATGTTCCTTGACAATCCGAAGAACTTGATCATACCTGTAACGATTAATATGAAAAATAAGTTATTCATAAAATCTTCACAAAGAATACAATTTTGATGATTTTTTTTCTTCTTACATTTTTGCCTTGGCATACATTCCAATACACTGATCTATTTCGTTCATTGCCACAAGCAGTTTCTCTGCTTGGGGATATCGCTCTTGTTCCATGAATTGAACGGCGTACTGAATGTAATCCTTCTTCATATCTTCTCTGCTATAATTCGCATTGTTTGCAATTCGAACAGCGTCATCCCATTTTTCTATTTAAAATAATTACGTATTTAAACGTAATGCCAACATTGTTTATAGTTTTATTATTTGATTGAATGAATTCATTCGACAACCTACCATGAGCAGCATACATGTCAATCGCTTTCTTTGGAACTTCAGCTTTCATGTAGGAATTTTCGGCCTCTGTAAACTCTTCTTC
This sequence comes from Entomobrya nivalis, assembly GCA_034695485.1. Lineage (NCBI taxonomy): Eukaryota > Metazoa > Arthropoda > Collembola > Entomobryomorpha > Entomobryidae > Entomobrya > Entomobrya nivalis. The sequence goes on along the minus strand of JAQFZH010000628.1, from coordinate 22,871 downwards.
ACCGGCATAGCTATCACCAAGTCTGATCCAGTATTTGGACATGTTTCCAGTGTCTTTCATTCCCTAAATTAATTTGTAATGCTTTTATGTGGTCATTTAAAACAATGGATTTAAGATTTTATATTTTCTTTTCTTACTGCAATGATTTGCGCTGCCTTTTTCCATTGTCTACTCTCCAGTGCACATTCAACAGCCTTGTGGAGATTACCTGCTTCAATGTAGTGGTATCCAGCGGAGTCAATGTCTCTCAGACTAAACTTCCAATCGCCCCATTCCTCCTCAATATTTGTGACTTCGTTGGGATAGAATCGCTTTGCAAGCCGTAATGCCTTGTCATAGCACCTCCCTTTTCTGTAACCATCTAATGCTCTTCCACGCTGTCCCGTCGTTTTGAAAAAGTCTCCAGCAGTTTCATAGAATCTCATGTCTACCAAAGTGTTTCCAAGCCTTTCCAGGAGATCATCCTCTAACTTCATTTTGCTCTTGCTGACACATCTTTACAAAATCATTTAACAAAAACCATTAGCATGTAAGAAAGTTAGCAGTAAAAAAACTCCAAAACTTAGAAAAGCCATCTCTTCAATGTACCTTGCTGCATGTGTAGGAAATCCTGATTCAAGATAGTGAAAAATTGAATGATTAAACATTCCAATATTTTCAAAAAACCTTCCAGCCTCATACCATTCCCTATCTCTGTACACCATCTGTGTGAATTCTGCGAGATATTCACTCAACTGTGGATGGTTTTTCACTTTTGCTAAAGTAATAGCCTCGTCCCATCTTTGCAATATTTTGTACCTAATCAAATCAATGTATATCACATGTTGAACAAGTTTAAAATCGCTGACATTTCTAATTGTCAATCTCCAACATCAAATTTTAATTACATGGAAAGAGCGTTGTCAACGTCCATGTGACGAATGAATACCACCTCAGCTTCCTTGATTCGCCCCAGTAAAATATTTCTTCTTGCAATGCACATTTGATGCTCCTTCCACCAACCTGGTGCATACCATTGTTCAGGAGTTGTTCCAGGTCCACGGATCATTTCGATTGTGTTGAACAAAAATTTTGCCCTGGAAGATATAAAAATATTTAAATAGTTTGTGAAACTGCAAATCACCTTATTTAGCTGAATTGAAAATTATCTACCAACCTTGGAACATCTCCAAGCACAGAATATGCCTTTTGAGCTATCCGTAGCTCATAATTTTCTAGCGCTACGCGAGCAAGCCGTTGCCACATGGCCAAAACCTCAGGTGACATTTTATACTCTTCTAAATGCCAAACTGCTTGAAATAAATTTCCGGACTCCAATGCAGTCGCAAATTGAATACGACCTTCGTCAAGTTGCAGTTCATAATTTGCTGAGCCGTCTTCAAATGTGACAACGGTTGGCTCCCGTTCTGATTTTTTGAAGACTGCTACCGCATGCCCAGAAACTTCATGGTCAACAGTGATATCTGGGGTTTCCAGATTGTACCATACTCTCAATAGACCATTAGTTTGGACAACGACAACGTCACAGTTAGGCACCCACTAACAAGCAAGTAGAGGATTAATCAAATTAGTTAAATTTCATGATTACACACAACTTCTGTAACTAAATCTGTTTTTATAATTTACTAACCTGTACAAATTCACAAGACATGACCAACGGCAACTTGTTGGAAGAGTCGACACTGTATAAATACAAACGGGCTCTTTTATCCCGGAAAAGTAGCTTTGTACCTGATTCATTCAGTTCCAACCAATCGATTTTTGTGTCGTGTGATACATTACCAACCGTAAGATTATATTGTAGATCAACTATAAATTCAAATAAGTACATAATTGTAATTAGTAAATCGCCGAAAATCTTCAAAATGAAATTAATTTTAACAAGCAGACATGAATATATTTTTTTTTAAATACCTATCGTAATTGTTCTGGGATCCACCAGATATGCAAGCTTTTTACTGATAACATCATCATTTCCAAAGTTCTTCTTCGACACACGTATACTCAAAACATGTGTGTTCATGGTATCGACCCGGAAAGATCCCAAAGTTTCATCTCTGCCGTACTCAGCAATTGTCATTTCCGATTCGAAATAAATGACGCAGACATTTTCATACTCAAAATAAAACCTCTCCTTATCCTTATCATTGTACATCCATGGTACTTCACTAGTTAAACCTGATGCCACTTCACCTATCCACCAAACCAATACATTTATTTTACATTATGGATTTGCTTATAAAGTATTCAACCAAATGCATTAATTTTTTTATTAATTAACTTACATAATATGAGTGTATCACCAGTTTTTACAATTGCAAAGTTCCCATCCTTTGATAGTTTTGCCTCTATTATTTCACATGCATATCTGGACTTGACAGCGATCGATTTTTGAGGATCAAAAATGTTGAGAATGATACTGCTTGGTGATGAATATATCATTTCAAACCGCTCATGTCGTGTGCGTCTATATCAATTAAAAACAAAATATAGAGTTAAAGTGATTGAAATATTTTTTTAAAATTAAAATGACTTTGTTGAGTGCACGTACTTATACATGGCTTCCATGAGGTACAATGCGCCAATATTATTTGCTACTGCGAGCACACTTCCTTCCCTCCTCCATTGGATTGTGGAGACCATGTAAAGACTTTCAAAATCTTGGGCGTTTCCTTCCTGCCATTCTTTCTTCCTTGTAATGTAATGATACACGTATAACTTATTGTAACTGCCCACAACAACCGACTTCCCTTCTGGATTCGCAGCAGCACAAGAAAATTCCCTGTCATCGTTTTCCAAGCTGTAGTCAAATAGTTGCTTTACTTCTCCACTTCGCTTGTCGTAAATTGTTAACTTCTTATCGTAGCCTCCAGCTAGCACAGCGTCGTTTGTAATTGCAACGGCTGTTGGAGGACAGCTATGTTTAATTACAGTTATCTGTAAAAAAAAGAAATATTTTCTTTCTTTTAGTAAGCAATTTCCACAAAATTAAAACACGCTAATTACTCCCAATCTTCACTAACCAAAGATACTGCATCTTCATCGCCTACTTCAAAAACTCCAATCCTTCCATCTGTAAATGAAGCCACTATCTCTGTACCCCAGACGCTGTTACAGACAATAAAATAATCATAATAATTATCTTTTTTTCAAGTTATTACGTATATTTTTAAAATAAACTTTTAAAATAGTCATACTTGGAAATCAGGGCAATATTGCAACTTTCATTGCTCATGATTGTTCTTGTTTTTGGTCCTTTACGGGATACGGTATGACATTGTCGAATTTTTCCGTCCAATAACCCGCAAAATATTTCATACTCTTTAGGCCACACAATACTTGTAACGGGCGCAGGCTGTTGGAATTTATGAATGATTGACTTTTTCATTTTAAACTCCTCCCCAATTTTGTAGACATACACGATCAAGTCACTCTGGCCTACTGCTAAGCGGGTGGAATCTGGGGAGAATGCCATGCAAGTCACTGTGTATGACTGTGCGTTATCCTACAGAATTTAAATTCAAATTAATTTATGATAACCACTGCATTACTTGGTATAAAAATTACACAGAGTAGCATTTACGGAAGGATCTTTAGCCCTTGTTTGAAATTTATCCCTTAAGCCACCCTTTTCATCATAAAGATAGATGACACGGTCACTCCGACAGACAGCCAGTTTGTCATCAGAGCGCCCCCAAGCCACTGCATCGATTCGCTCACATCCTTGCTATAGAAATTATTTAAATTAATTACATTAACCTAAACTTTGAGTGATTGTGCAAAGTTGCACAAATTATCGCTATGAATGCTTTTACCTGAACTGCCGAAGAGACTGGAATTACTGTTTCCAAAAGCTGGAGATTCATTTTGAAAATTCACTCATCACCTAATATAAGCTGCAAAATTATGAATTAAATTCAAGTTTATAAATATTAACAAGTGACAATGCTAGATTTTGATTGCAAAAATATACAGGAATTTTGGCTCTTGTATAATTCATTCCATTGATAATATTGTGTTGCTGTTATTTAGCAAGTTGTGTTATTTGGACAGTACCATGACAACGACAACGTCAAGTCCAACAACTTTCCAACTTGTCAAGTGTAAAATGTTTTTGTATTGATTTTCTTTGCCGTGTGCATTGTCAATGATGATGATGCTTGCAAAGGCAGAGTGGACAAAGGAGGAAAGAATGTGTGGGGCATCGTGAGATACACAAATGGTCGGTAGATGCAGACAAGCTTCAGTGCTTTTATGCGAATGAGAAATCACTTGCAAACTCCTCTTTTCAACTGCGCATTTAATTATCGTTAACAATTATTATTTTTATTTTTAAACGGATTTTATTTAACTTTTAAATTGCGTCTTGTGATAGCATAAAGTACAAATATGTTTTTATATATATTTAAGAAATTATAAGCTATTCTTCATCTAACTAATCTAATCGGCTGCCTTCCTTTTCTTCTTTTTATTCAAGCCACTGAACTCCAAATTCACTAAAGGGTCGTTCCTCTTTTTCCCCTTCCCTGGTTTCCCTCTACGCTTCTTGGCTTTTTGAGGAAATGGGATGTAGCCGGAAGTTGTGGAAGCCACGTTTTTCACCCATCTGCCCTTGCTCAGCTGTTTCAATGTCTTGGGTACAATGTAGTCTGGAACGTGTCTCAAGTGGGGCTGTTGCTTTACTGTACGGAGTGTTTTGTCATGACGCAGAGCCTGCATTTCTTTTGGATTGGATTCAAAATACTCCTGCAAAGAAACAATAAATATGTAATAAGTTGGAGCGATGATGTTAGACTATAAAAATCAAAATGTTCTATCAATGCTAATAATAATGTACCTTTAGCTTTTTTGAGTTCATAATTTCCAGTCGGATTTCCTTCAAACGAGCCTCACGAACAGCAATTCTGGTAACAGCCTTCCAAGCATCTTTGGCACGATACCGAAAACCTTCCACCTCTTCCATTCGAAAATTGAATGGTTTCATAGTCAACTGCTCTCCACTTAGCTCTTGAAGCGCAGCCTCCACCTCTTCCAATAAGGTTGCTTCCTTGATACTAGCAAATGATAGTGCAGCCCCCTGAAGCAAACAAATCCAATCAATAATTATAACCTACATGTACAATGTCAGGAGAGTATTTCCAACTATACTTTTACTTGGACCAACCTGATTATTTCCTCTAGCAGTTCGTCCAACGCGATGTAAATAAGAAGAACAGTCGAGTGGAAAATCAAAATTGATGACATTAGACACAAACTGAAAGTCAATCCCTCTGGAAACTCCGGATTCCTTATCCCTCCGGCGTTTGGATGGACCAGGACCAGATTCGTCTTGACTAAAAGAATTAACAAATATTGAGCTTTAATAGTGACATAGTTCCTACACTTTACGTTCTCTCAGGAAATATAACATCTATATATTTACCTTTCCGGATTTGCGATAGTCTCTGGTGCCTTTTCGTTAAGGTGGCGATCATCTGAAGCAATGATGATGTTGTAATAACCCAAATTAAATTGCTGTACAGTATGCCATCGAGACATTTGAGGGAGCTCTGAATTGAGCACGCAAGCTTTGATTCCAAATTGTTCCAAATAGAGCTTTAATTTGTACGATCGGTCCACAGTATTGACAAATATCAATGACTTTCCACGAACAAGATTCAGTTTGAAAAGAGCGTAGATAAGAACGAATTTATCCTCCTCTTCAGACTACAACATGGAAATAAATATATTTTTGTTTAATTTTTTCAAGAAATGTTTTATGAAGTGATAGAAAAAATATCTTTAAAGTTTAATTACCCTAATAACGTAATGAGAAAGTTGACATGAAGGTGGGATCAAAGGCTCTTGCAATTTCAAAACGACAGGATTATGTAAAACCAATTTTTTAAGTTCCAGCACGTCCTCTGACAGGGTTGCACTCGCAAGAATAGATTGATGCATTTTTGGCAAGTATCCCATCATCTTCTTCAAGTCATCCTCAAATCCAAACGAGAACACAAGATCTGCTTCATCAATAATTAGAATCTCAAGAGACTCCTTCAAGTCCAAACTCTTCCCAGTCAAATGTGTCAAAACTCTTGTTGGAGTGGCCACAAGAATGTCAGGTTTCTCATTTAACAAAGACTTCACCGAGTTGACATCATTTTGAGCTGAGATATCCACCACCTTGATATCCCTACTGCAAAAGGATGTCAGTTGTTGAAAATTAGTACAAATCTGATGACAAAGCTCTTTGCTTGGTGCCAGGATAAGAGCTCGGATAGCTTGTTCTCGAGCGGAGGCCTTGACATCCAGAATCTTTTGAATTGTTGGCAAACAAAAGGCTCCAGTTTTCCCAGATCCGGTCCTTGCCCGTGCGAGAACATCCTTTCCTTCCATAATTAGTGGAATTGCCTTTTCTTGAATGAGTGTTGGCTCTTTCCACGCTAGTTTAGCGATCGCCTTTAAAGTAGAAAATCCAATAAATAAATTATATATTCTAAACTTAATTAATTATCAAATGAAAAAACACTACCACAATTATCTAGTCATATTTTAAACTCACCTTTAAAAGACGATCGTCTAATCCCATTTCATGAAACTGCTTCATTTTTTAATTGTCTTCCAGATTTAACCACTGAACTACTTCAAATTATTATTTGTTGTTATATTTCAACTTGACAAATAAATCCACATGGCATATATCTCCCAATTCACCTTTGAAGTCAGGCCAGGCACATGCGTGCATTCCTCAGCTCATCTGCTAGTATTTTAAGCCAAAAGCCTATTCCCTTTAGCTCAAAAAATATTTGGCGCACTTCTATAGAAAATCTTACTTTGCCCCAAAGGTAATCCTTTTCTTAAATACATCAAAATGTGATGTAAGATTTTAACCCTTTCTTCAACATGGTACAAAATGTACATGAACATAGCTTTGCAAAAGTATATTCCTGGGTCATGGGTGATGCATGGCAATGGTGGATACGGTGGTGGGGACAAAAAATGCGGTTTGGTATGGCTTGCTATGCACTTGGCATGTACTGATGCATGCATGGCGTATGTTACTACTAAAAAAATCAGAGTATATTTCTTTTCAGGCAAAGCGGTCATTACATAAAGCGCTCAACGCAACGTTAGCGTGCATCCTGCATGAACTCTCAGAGTTCTCCTCAGTAAATACTGAATACAATACAATAATCTATTAGCTAGCCAGTCAATTTACTTCCGAGAAAACTAAATTGTCGTTTTCTCGATGAGATAGCAGTGGAAATTGTGAAGTTTTAGTGACAAACGTTTTCTTAATTAGTGATCTGTCGTACAGTTGTCACCTGGTGAGGTATAATTAGTTAGTGGACAAGTTCTCCTCGAACGTTGAAAGTTTAAAAGTGTGTTATATGAAGTTAAATGGATTTAGTGAAGACTGTTGAACAGCTGAAAATTGGGAGGTCGGACAAGGTAAACGATTTTTTGTTAAGTTAATGGAATATAAATCAGGTGGCAATTTTCGTTAATTGTTAGAATTGGATGCAAATTACTTTATAAGTTGAGCTACTTTGTTTTGTGGTAGTGCTACATTGTTTAAGATTCATACTCATGTGTTCATTCTTTTGAATTGCAGGTGAGGTGTCACGAAACCAGAGTTTTTCTAGTTTTTGGTTGAATAGTTAAAGTTTATTTAAAAGTTTAGTTATTGCAAAGACAGTAAAGCCAAAGTGAAGCCGAAGACTATCGTCTTCCAAGTTGTCGGTATTACCAAGTTCTTTGCACAGTTACTAATTTACTGTTGGACCCATCATCACCATGTCCCGGCGACCGAGGCTTGATGTGCCGGAGACTTCCAGCGGTGCCAAAAAACCGTGAGTCAAGTGTTTGAATTACTTTATCAATTGATGTAATAGTTTTACATTTTAGGTTATTTTGTATTACTGAAATAAGTGTTTTTATGTCTTTCAGGCGGAAGGAGGAAGAGAATAGCCTGGCCGTTGCAGCGGTGAAATCGCCCTGCGTTAATCCATATTCAGGAATTGTATTTACTCCAAGATATCATGACTTGTTGAAGAAGAGAAAGCAGTTGCCGGTATGGGAGTACAAGGACAAGTTTATGGAGTTGATGCAAAAGTTTCAAACGATTGTGTTGGTGGGTGAAACAGGAAGTGGGAAAACAACACAGATTCCACAGTGGTGTGTTGAGTTTGCTAGGTCAATGGGTACTCGGGCCGTGTCATGTACTCAACCCAGACGAGTAGCAGCCATGTCAGTTGCTCAGCGTGTGTCGGAGGAAATGGATGTTGCGTTGGGAAATGAAGTTGGTTACAGTATTAGGTTTGAAGATTGCTCTTCACCTAAGACGGTACTCAAGTAAGTCTTCAATTAATTACTTGTCCTTCAAAATGATTTTTTAAATTAATTTTGGGTATGATTATTAATCTGGAGTAACTATTTTGTATTGAATAGGTATATGACTGATGGTATGTTGTTGAGAGAAGGCATGTCCGACCCTATGATGGATAACTATCAAGTAATCATTTTGGATGAGGCTCACGAAAGGACGCTTGCGACAGATATTTTGATGGGTGTACTGAAAGAAGTGACAAAACAGAGGAAGGACCTTAAATTGGTTATTATGTCTGCCACATTAGATGCTGGAAAGTTTCAGGTGAGTAGATGAATTACATACAGTACACTGTATTTTGTAATTAGTAATTGCTTTATTTGTATAATGCTTAATGTGTAATAATGTAAATGGTTAAATTTTGTGTCTTGTAGCAATATTTTGATAACGCCCCACTGATGAATGTTCCTGGAAGGACTCATCCTGTCGAAATATTTTATACTCCGGAACCTGAGCGTGACTACTTAGAAGCCTCTATCAGAACAGTTGTGCAAATCCACATGTGTGAAGAAATTGATGGAGATATTTTGCTATTTTTAACTGGGCAAGAGGAGATAGAGGAAGCATGTAAACGAATAAAGCGTGAAGTAGACAATTTGGGTCCTGACGTGGGTGAACTTAAATGTATTCCATTATATTCAACTCTTCCTCCCCATCTACAGCAAAGAATTTTCGAGCCTGCTCCTCCAAAAAGGTCTAATGGCGCAATAGGAAGGAAAGTGGTTGTGTCGACGAATATTGCGGAAACTTCGCTAACTATTGATGGTGTTGTGTTCGTCATAGACCCAGGTTTTGCAAAGCAGAAAGTGTATAATCCAAGAATTCGGGTGGAATCTTTGTTAGTGTCGCCAATTAGTAAGGCATCTGCTCAGCAAAGAGCTGGACGTGCAGGTCGTACAAGGCCAGGAAAATGTTTCAGGTAAATATAAAGGCTAAATTATACATACATGTTTGTGTTATGATGCCTTATGACGAAAGAATAGTAGAGCAGATTGATTAATTGATTTTTTCTTGATATTTTGTGTAGGCTATATACAGAAAAGGCGTTCAAGCAGGAAATGCAAGAGAATACGTATCCAGAAATTTTGAGATCAAACTTGGGATCGGTTGTACTCAATCTTAAAAAGTTGGGCATAGATGATCTCGTACATTTTGATTTTATGGATCCACCAGCACCTGAAACACTTATGAGAGCATTGGAACTACTGAATTACCTCGCTGCGCTGGATGATGATGGAAATCTAACTGAATTAGGAGCCATGATGGCGGAATTCCCTTTGGATCCTCAGCTTTCAAAACTGCTTATATCATCATGCGAATATAATTGTTCAAATGAAATTCTCTCCATAACTGCTATGCTTTCCGGTAATATATTATTATCAAGATACTATTGTCATGACACCTGAAAATAAGTTGGTTTGGTTGTATTTAAAATATAATATTTTGTCATGTTTGTTTGCAGTACCACAATGTTTTGTTCGACCAAACGAGACAAAGAAGGCGGCAGATGATGCCAAAACAAGATTTGCACATATTGATGGTGACCACTTAACACTTCTCAATGTATATCATGCTTTTAAGCAAAGTAAGTTATCATTTATAGCCTTTAGTAAATTATCCATTGCATTTGTTGTCTTGGCTCATACTAAAAAAATCTCTTAAATTACAGATATGGAAGATCCTCAATGGTGCTACGATAATTTCATTAACTACCGTAGCTGCAAATCTGCAGATAATGTTCGCCAGCAATTGTCAAGAATTATGGATAGGTTTAATTTGGCTCGCACGTCTACCGAATTTAGTTCCAGGGATTACTACGTTAACATAAGGAAAGCCCTGATATCAGGGTTCTTCATGCAGGTATGTCAAGCTCTTACTCTCAAAATTTATATTGTAATCAAATAATTTCCATCCATCAGATCAATAAATTTGTTTATCTTACGTCTGTTTTTTTAGGTCGCGCATCTCGAGAGGAGTGGGCATTACCTGACGATTAAGGATAACCAAACGGTCCAGCTCCATCCATCAACTTGTTTAGACCATAAACCTCAGTGGGTATTGTACAATGAGTTTGTACTCACAACAAAGAATTATATTCGAACAGTCACAGACATTAAACCTCAGTGGCTGCTCCAAATAGCTCCACAGTACTATGAACTAGGGAACTTTCCTGAATGTGAAGCTAAGCGTCAACTGACACAACTACAGGCTAAACTAGAATCGAAACTATATAAAGATGGATAGGGTGAATAAAAAATTCTTTGTAGGCTCTAACTGTTAGTATTTTTATGTTAATTGAAAATTATTTTATGTTTTAGTGGTAGTCTGTACTTCAAGTAGTGGTAATAATAATTATACTTTATTTAAACTAGTTGTGAGAATGAACGTTCTTCACTCTTCTATTAAAATGTGTCAATGTTAAACTTGTTAAAGTAGCCTATTTGTTTGAATTGAAACATTTATGTTTGTCTTATTGTATGTAATATTATCTTTTTTTCAAGGTTTGTTTGTTTTGGCCTTAGGCTATAATATTGTCTTCAGATTTGTCTAAATAATAATAATAAATAGCGTTGTAACCTATTTTTCTTTTGGTTGACAGTTGAGTAAAACTGTTGCGTTTATCTAAATACTATTGAGTAAGTGTGGAAGATGACAAGTGACGAGAACTAAAATATTTTTACGTTTCCTTCCTATTAGAAGCATATCTACATATTTAATCATTGGCATTTTTTACGCAGGCAAAAACGATTAATCTCCTAAAAAAATTGGGAAACGCAAATGCAGGACATTCGTTTTGTTTTGAAATTGGCTCGACATTTTATTTAAAAAATCATATATTATGAGCACCGTTTAAGTTGGTTATTTGATACATGTTTTTTGTATTGACGATTATTGGTAAACTAATTTATGTCTAACTGCATATTCTCAACTATTATTCTACTACATTGAATGATTCGTCTATAAATGTTTATTAGATAAATGTATATTGCTACTATGTACATCAAATAACCAGGAACTAAAACGATAATTGGTTTTATTGTAAAAAAACATCCTCTCAGAATCAATAAATTTTTACATGAAAATTAGCTAAATGTGTTTATATTTATTTGCACACCCATAAAAATACAATGTGTTCTGCTTTTTGTTGTTGTGTCGCGATATGTCATTTATAGTCATGTTTGCTGTTAGTCATTCTGTAAATAAAACGTTCTGCGTCATCCTATCCAAATAGAGTGTTAATATTACAGTCAGACTGGAAGTGTTTAAGGCATATTATTTTACATATCAGATCGATTTATCATTCAAACTTGTTGGACCTTTCCATTTTCCATGTTCATCTTCCCACCCAAGCAAAAGAAGTAGTTGACCAATGACCACTAATAATAATAAAAGGAAACAAGCAAGGACGACGGCTTGTAGAAAATTCATAAAAGGTAACTCTTAGATAGCGTGTCAGCTTATTTCGTTCTCAAAGCCTTTTCTCTGGCCACTCCATAAAATTAAGTGAGCATTGTGGCAGTTTGCATGAGAATTGTTTTACTGCTCAACACGCCTTTTTGTAAGATTAAGTATCATAGTAAATATGTATGTCGTGCCGTTAATCCTGTATACCTATATGTACCCAAGCTTTCACAAAATCTGCTTTCTCCCCTTTTTCCTCCAACGAACATGGACATACAGTCTACAGACATGAGATGCAAGTCCAAAAAAACCGAAGTCAACAGGCAACTTAGTTGCTTTTGGTTGGACTAATTCACATTCGCGGAATCGATACAATCATATATTATAGCCATATGGCACGCAGTCACTTTAACTTCCGTGTATTTCTCTACCAAGCAAAGCCATATGTAATGTATAAAAAGCGTTGTAATGGAAGTGGAAATGAGCAACATAACGTCATTTCCTTGGAAACATGAGAAACTCTTGAAAGCGGATCTTATATCCACACAAATTGCCCAAACAACAAGGGTTTTTTTTGCAACCATATAATTAAGTCGTTTTTGAGCCAAGCTAGAAAAGAAAATGCTTCGTTTTTTTAGTACGTGCTCTGCTGCTGTGTTAGTATTAGTTATATAAATGTAAAATGTTTATGCGTCCATTATATATATATATATGAATTGTTTAGTACGTTTATGAGGCTATAATGAATGGGCAGCATTTTTCATTTTATATAGCATCAACATCTCATGACTATTCAATTGACTTGTACTAGGCACGAAATGGAACATGTAGTACATAAAATACGTAATACTCGCTAGTCGCTGCTATACAGTTTTTTTGTCACAGAAAAAAAAGATATTACGGGAAGAGATCTCTGTAGATCTATTCAGTCCAGTTGGAAAGAAGAAACACTACGGATCTTTCATTTGCTCATGATCAAATTTGTAATTAAAAAAGAAAAGAGTTAGCATAAAATGTAAGATTTTAATTGTAACTGGAAGCTGGATTTAAAAGAATTTAAGGATATTTTGAGTTTGAACATATCCAAAAAAAAACTTGAGTGATTCAAGTTTCAAAAGTTGGAAAGTGATCTCTAAATTGATAGGCGTAGTAGTACTTTCAGCTCATCTTTTGTTAAGAACACAAAAGTTGCCTTTTGAACTACGTAGCAAGCGATACAAGAAGTGAAATGTGCGAAAGTGAAATGTCTCATATTGAAAGGTAGTAAAAAGTCAATGCAGAGAGAAAGTATATACGATGATGATGTGCTGGAATTAGGATTCACTCGACTCACAGGAAAAGAAAGCTTACAGTATCTCCACAACATAGTCAACGTTGTCTTTATACCTAACTATCAAGAGTTTGTATTGTATGTGCGCATATATCAAGTCAGTAGTCAGTACAGTGTTCTTACAAATTTTCTTTTAATGGGGTTTGTTGAGAAATTATTAAGTCAACAGTTGTGTGTCCAAGTTTGCATAAAATAGGACTAAGGAGTGTAATTTGATGTTATTGATACCTCTTTGTTCAGTTCGCCTGCATTTCAATAATGCGCATTATTACCTTGAAGAGGATTCTAAATATGGAAATGTGCATGTAGTTCGTGTGATTCATGTGTTTCGTAGAAATGCAAATATTTTGTAAAGTACAAAGTAAAAAAAATTGCCCGAAGGGCATAAACGGATCATATGTATGAATATTGCAAAGCAGTTGTTGCGTAGTTTATAGAATGCTGTAAAAGTAAAAACATGATCATTGAGTTCAATCTCAACTTGTTTAAATAAACGCTCAAAATTAGTGTCATAGTGAACGGTTTTTTATTAAGTGTTTAAAAATGGATGCTGGAAGTACGTTTAATCCGGGGACTGCGGCAGCGCCCACGTCTACCGTAGAAATTTCAATTTCATGCAGGTATGTATTCAGTGTTCTTTATACAAAATATGATTAAAACGGCAGACTTACGTAAACAGGATTTTAAAATGTCTTTTGATTCAATTTAGGGGCCTGTTGGATAAAGACATTTTGTCAAAATCAGATCCGATGTGTGTAGTTTATCACAAACCCAGAGGGTCCAATCATTTTGTTGAACTATTGAGGACGGAAACGATTAAAGACACACTCAATCCAGACTTTGCCACAAAGGTTGATAAGCTGCTGGAATGAAAAAAATATATGTGGCTGTAATCCTCTTTATATTGGAAAGATAATTACTAATTTGTTTTCTGTAGGTAACCATGGAGTACCGTTTTGAAGAGCAGCAGCCATTGCGATTTGAACTATACGACATTGACAGCTCGTCTAATAACCTTAGTGACCACGACTTTCTTGGTTTTCTGGAGTGCACACTAGCCCACATTGTTGCTGCAGGTTCTCAGGGTCTAACAATGACTTTAAGTCCAGATCCCTACCTTACTGGAAGAAAGGATGGAAAGGAAGACGAGGCCGGTTCAATTATACTCTTGGCAGAGGAGCTGGCCTCACTAAAAGATGAAGTTACCTTGAAATTCGGTGGTAATGAGATTGGGACCGCAACTTGCTGTTTCTTCAGTCCCGTTCTGCAGTACACCATATCAAAGTTAAATGATGCTGGGAAAGGCGTGGTTGTTCACAGAAGTGAAAAGGTGTCAAGTCGGAATCCAACATGGCTTCCGATAACCATTTCTATACGTAGCTTGTGTAATGGGGATAGGGAGAGGACGCTGAAGGTGGAATGCTTTGAAGTACTATTCAATGGCACCAACCGTTTCATGGGTTATTGTAGTACAAACCTGAATCAACTAACGGAGCTGGGAACAGGGGGAATTAGACTACTTCAAAAAGACGGAAAAGAGACCAATGCCACATTACTTATTTTACAGTGTCAGATTAAGCCAATTTATACGTTTTTAGATTATATTCAGAATGGGACCGAAATTCACTCTTGTTTTGCTATCGATTTTACTTGTAAGTTGATATCATGCATTTTGATGTTTAAAAAACTTCAACAATTAAAGCTAATTTTTAACGGGATTTTATTTTTTTGATAGCCTCCAATGGTGACCCAAGTGATCCTTCATCACTCCATTTCTTCTCAGATAGCCCCAGTAATCCAAATCCATACGAACAAGCTATCCAATCGGTGGGCACTATTATTCAGGACTACGATTCAGGAAAAATGTTTCCAGTGTATGGATTTGGGGCAAGGATACCTCCTTTGGGGGCAGTTTCCCACAATTTTTATGTTACCCTTACACAATCCCCATCTTGCTTTGGAATCCCAGGTGTGATGGAAGCATATCGGTGAGATATACTTTTTGTGAAATTTTGCATTTAACAGTGAATTGTGTGTAGTTATTTACTTCTTATTTTTTATTTCTATGAACGTTTGAATTTACAGTAATTGTATTAGACAAATCCAGGTTAGTTTCAAATATTTAATAAAAATTAATAATAGAAAATGTAACAAAGCTTGTCTCGCTTAGACATAAAATAGTTTTTTTTTAGATAAAGGTAGCTTTTTGTATTAACGTAGTATATTTTGTGTGTAGATGTATGGACCGACATGTTTCAGCCCTATAATTAATCACGTAGCTCAAATGGCAGCTCAATGTCAAAATGGGGAGCATTACTATATCCTGCTAATAATAACTGACGGCATCATTACTGATATGCCAAATACAAAGGAAGTGAGTTTGTATATTTTTAACAGTGCTTTCCAGAACGTACACTGCGAAAGTAGTAAAGTAATATATCGATAAATAGCTAATACATCTAAAACATTTTTTTTGCATTTTCAGGCTATTGTCAACGCTTCTAGTTTGCCACTTTCGATAATTATTGTTGGAGGTAAGGTATTTTTCTCTCATTTAGTCTAATGCTAATTGCGATGGTTTGCTAATTGTTTTTTTTGTTTCTTCTAATGGTCTGGTTTAGTGGGTGGAGCTGATTTCACTGCAATGGAGGAATTGGACGGTGACGCCGTTCGTATTTCATTTAATGGGCGATATGCCGCCAGAGGTAAAAAACGGAAATAGATTTTTCTATGGATGGATCATAACTGGTTAATGACAAACTACTAAAAACAATTTTGTATCTATAGACATTGTACAGTTTGTACCATATCGTGACGCCCATTCATGGATGTCGTCAACTGTTGGCCCCGGATACGCAAATGCAGCTCCATCACCTGGTATTGTACCCCCACAGCTACAAGGATCAAATTGGGCTAATGCTAATGACTCCACGCATAAATTGGCACAGGTGAAACTTGCACAAGAAGTTCTTGCGGAAATTCCTGATCAGCTTACAAGCTATATGAAAAGCAGAGGATTATTTCCTGGAAAATGTCATTCGGCCTCGTCAAAGTCAAAACTTGTTAACATGTAGCATTGTGGAATTTAGTATTCGTCCTCTCGTTAAAATTCATAATGCAGAGTGGGCGTTTTCTATGCTTTCAACAAAGAACAAATACTCATTTAAGAAATACGACATTTAAAAAATGTCACCAAAAAAAAGTTATTGCTGAAACCGGTGATGAATGATGCTATCAACTATTTGCATTTTTGCATAAATACCTTACTCAGTCAAAAGCAGCTCATTAATATTTTATCTATTGCTTTGAAAACATGTTATAAGTATGTATACTTCCTCAACGCTACTTTACTACTTGCTGTGTTAATCCCGTAACGTAACTTTTTTAAGATTAGCATTTTTCATTTAAAAATTAACGACGTGATAAAAAATTATATACTTTTAATACGTATAACATAAGTAAATAAGCTTCCTCGCCTTTGCACACGTTACAAAAAGGAATTCCTGAATTAAATTATTCATTCCTTTTAATAATATTTAAAAAAAAACCATTACAAATCATTTGAAAATTTCAAACTACTTTTTATGCTTAATTCAGCCCGTCCTTTCTCCACAACTTGTAAGGAGATTTTCATCAAAAATACTTTTAAAATACAAATATTAAAAATGTCTATGTAATTATCAGTAATGCTAAAAAAATCAACAATAATCATTGTGTTCGCAAAGAGTTCTTATATTGTCAAATGTTGCCTACTGTTAGAAATACTATATCTTGTTACTGTCATTCTTACAATCATCTAAAGTAAACAATTAACTTATTGACTTTAAATCATCCCTTTGAATCCCTACAAATTTTAATACCAAAATTTACCAGTCAATAGATTCATTTTTATTTAATTTACACCTGCAATCAGATGTAGTATTAAAGTATTTGCATACATTATTTATTTGTTTAAAGTCTGGATGGAGCCATAAACATTTATGATTAAGTACTTTAATCATTGGTACTTTCTAATCAACGATACCAATCATTTATATACATGTCATTCGTATGATTCTGGTTTGTGATCAATTTTTTATTTTGAAAAATAAAGGGAAACTAACAAAAAACAAACAATTCAAACTCAAGTCTTAAAATATTAATTCATGAATAATCATTAATTATTTCCATACAGTCACAATGATCAGAAAACCCTTTCACGAAGAACCACAAGATTGTGACGACGGATCTCTTGCTTGACCACATGCGTTCTATGATATTCCATCCTTCACTTCCAACTTTTCGAATTTCATTATCATGAACCACGTAATCGCAATAATATTTTTTTGGCTAAAATCTGTCGTTGTGGTATTACGGTGTAATACGGTGTGTGTGTGTCATAAGCTTGGATCAGGAGGATAGATGCAAAGAAAGAATGAAGAAAGCAAGTTCTACTCTAGCATTTCAGTTATCGATCGTGTTGGGGTTGATGAGAGAGGATGTGGCGTTTGTGACTGTGACGATGACGTCTTTTTTTTAATACATACTTCGTTTTGCCATTATTCTTTTCCAAGCATACAACCATATACCACCCACCGACCCTACCCTATCCTTTTTATTTTATTTGGAACGCTGCCTATTAATTTGTATATATTAATATTCACAAATTCACTATATATAGTATAAAACTTTTGCATGCAACTTGATGTAATTTATTCCAGATTTCCAGAAAGAATTTACCAGGCCAGACCCCAAGCTCCAGCTGCAACACAGTTGTGGTGGTGGTTCCCGTCCTGTCCATGTCCTTTTTTCTAAACTTTTATAGCTTCTATGGCTTTATTGGTAGAATATAATGTATACCAATCATGTATTCATACAATATACCAAATATATTTTTTAAATCCACATGTATCATCAAACTTTCAACAATAAATAGTAAAGCGTTTAATTTTCATGACACATCAGTGGCTTCTCTCCTTGCCCATCTCCATCTTTCCGTTTCCTTCCCATCAGCATTAAAACTATCTCACATCCTCCCATTTCATTAGACAAATTATGAAATGAAATTTGATGACAGGACAAATACCTATAAAAATACATGTATCTATTAACCCTATCATCCCATCATATTATTCCCATTCCCTAATTAAAAGGCTTGTATATTGTATATACCCCAATTTATTTATAGCAGGACAATGGAGGAGGAGGACTAGGAGGAGGTCTATTTCCAGCAGTATAGCATGTCATTCCTTTCTATATATATGATATAGTTAGTACCCCCGCAATAATATGAGCTAGTTTACTGGTTTTGATTGACTGTGTTGTGTCATGTTCGTCGTGATTTTGAGATGATGATGGAAAGAAAGGTGCATGGTTGGTGGTCTGCACCTACGCACGCACCCGTTTTTTTCTCCTACAGACGTGTATATTATATTATAAGGCCACTTTACTTTCCGCGAACGTAGTAATCCCTTTCCCTGCTGCCCACACATTTTTTTGCGAGAAAAAAGGATATCCCTACCTTCCATGCTTTCTCCTTTCTCCTCCACATTACCAAGTTAGTTTGACTGTGAGCCGTAGTATACATATTGCGTGTTTATGTGTGTCTGCGTCTTCTTGTACTTTCTTCGTGTTTACGCTTTTACCGTTAAGCATACCATAATATTTATTCCGTCATCATCGCCATATGCAGTTTACAGTTACATTTTTACATGTATATGTTTTTCTTACATGTAAAGTGAATGTGGAAGTAAAAAAAGGAAGAAAGTGCCTCCTCTCTTTGTTAAAGTGTAAAGTGACGTCCATTGATAACTTTCGTCAGCTGCATTTATTTCCCACTGTGAAAAAATACTCTCTCTCAACTTTCTTCCAAAAAAAAGATTGCCTTATCTCCAGTTTGGTTTTAGCTTGCATACATGTCATACACACACCTTACCTTCACTTCCATTAATTGCCTTGCCTATTTTTTTAGCAGTTTTGGAGGATACTTCCAGTTTGAATTCAATAAAAATAATAATAAGTTTATTGAAAGACCTTTTTAGGAGTAATTTCCCTTCTATCTTTGAGCAATACATTAAAAAGTAATATCAAAGATCTTGACAAAAAATAGAATTAATAGTTTTTGTGCTATTTATAATTCCTATGAAAACCATGACACTTTGAAGACGCGCCTCTATTAATAATATATATATGTATGTATAGTGAACTGAGAGAAAGAACGGTATTTGGAAATAAAATTTTGTGTAAAGATTAAAATAGAAGCGTGTTGATTAGTGAAAGTATTGAAGGGATAGTGCAATGATGACAAGTGAAGTGGATAATAAGTTTAATGACCACCGGAAGGAATATGATGATGAGCCTAGTGACGAAGCTGACGCTGATGGGGAAGAAGAAGGAGATGCAGAGGATGAAGAAGAATGGGCTGCGTGGGAGGAGGGACAAAAGGGAAGGCCCGAAAGATGGGCGCCTTTGGGGGCCAATGATACTGATAAGGACTTCTCCAGTAATGGTTCCTCAGAGGAAAAGTAAGTTGAAGGATAAAGCTTGGTGTGTGTATAAAGGCTAAACTTTCACTTTATTAAATTGATTGTTTTTAATTGAATTAGGGAGCTGGATCCGACAGAGCTGAAGAAAATGAAAGATGACCAAGAGGAGTTGACTTCAGCACTATTGGCACTGACCACACACTTTGCCCAAGTCCAGTTTAGAGTACAGCAGATAGTTGTCGCCCCGGAGGAAGAGAAAGAAGCATTGTTAAAGGATCTAGAAGAATTTACCTTTCGTGGTATACCGTCTGCAGTAACGGAACATTTTGGAACTGCTGATGGCTCCTGTCAAATTGATGATATTAAAGAGAAAATGAGAATTCAACGGGAGAAACAAAAGGATTTAATTACTCAACTTAAAGGACAGCTAGAGGAACTTGAGTCGTACGCTTATCAGACGGGGGATGCGGGGCTGCCGCAAAGCGTGCTTTTAGAGAGGCATAAAATTGTAGTTGGTGTGTAGCCATGAATAAATAACTAGATTTATCTTTTATTATTTACTCATGAATAAGATGTTTAAAACAGATAATTTATGTTTCTGCAGAGCAATTAAAAACACGATTGAATTTAAACGTTGACGAACTGGAAAAATTAAGTGATCAGGATTTGAGAACGCAAGTTGATCAAGCAATTAGCGAGGTATGTACACAATTATAAAAATTATCTCATTAATATAATATTTATTGTTGTTTCAATGATATTTTATTTATGCGTGTTATTTCAGATTGTGAGTCCACTTAAAATGAAAGAACAACTTGTTGATCAACTCAAAACTCAAATCACCGATCTGGAAAGGTTCATTCAGTATTTACATGGTGAACAGACTTCATTGGACAAGAAAAAGTGTGCATGCTCCAAAAGTAAAGACGCGAAACAGTTTACTCATTCCGACATTGGCCATGAAGAGGAGGCAAGTGAAGATTCATTGAGATATTCTATAAAGCTGAAATCAAATTGAAAATTTAACGTTTCATTAATTTTTTGATTACAGTTGAGGGCGAAAACCATTCAAATGATGAAAAAGGCACTAACTCTAATTCAAATGTTTGCCGTGGCGCAGTTCGGTTGTTCCTCAAATCAGTTTCATATGAATGCTCTGAAAAAGAGTGCCAAAGGGAATCATTATGGGTCAGTGGTGATAGATAATCAAGCATCCAAAATGTCTCAACTAAAGTTTCAAATGATTTATATTAATCAAATTACTTTATATTTTTTAAAAAACTATTTAGTGACCTCAGAGCCAATCTTGAGATCGCAATTACTCGGGTTTACGGTTTAGCGGTAAATGCAGATACTCCTGCTGACAGTGACTACACTTCCGACTGTGAAGACTCTCCTTCCATTTTGTGCAATCAAGCGTTAACCTCCGCCGTGAGAAAGGACTTAGCTGCTTCACTAGCTAATCTGTTGGAACATGGCCTCATGCATGTAAGATTCAGTTTTCATGAATATTTAAAAAAAAAAGTGATATCACTGAAAAATGACTTTGTGTTAAAACAGAAGAATGACGATGTTGGTCTTTTTGTACTATTTTTTTATCAGGTTGGGCAAAGTCAGAGCCTTGTTCCCTTTGTTAGTTGTTTCCCTTCCAGAAGTTCTGCTGGGAGTGGTTTTCTATCTGCGTGGGATTTAATTCTTAAGTATTATGAAATTAAAAACGGGGAAAAGTACAATGCCACTCCAGCCCGTCGTTTATCACAAAGTTTTGGTTTAGAAATAGTTGGCTCGACTGCGATAACTAACAAACAGGTAATAACAAGATACATACGTTTCACTTTTGGATGTTTGATTAAACGTTTAATTCACAAAATGACCTACTTTAACGTTATACTTTGTTCGCAGTTGTTACTAAGCACCATAGACAACATCATAAGTAGTCATACTCGTTACAAGCGAAGTCCCGAATCACATTTCAAGGCTTTTGTATGTGCAGCTTTAAAGTGAGTACTTTTTACAGTTTTCAATTATGGAATTATACATTGGGCTTGATACAATTTTTTAAACCAATTTTAATTACATTTTTAGTTGTCGTAAACTCGTAGCCTGGTTAAGGCTTATAGTACGGAGTCAGGGTCTGATTGAACAGTATTATCAACCTTGGGGCTACACAGCGCAGACTGGTAAGTGAATGAATAAAAAATTAAGTCAAAAGTCATACGATTCAGAAAGGAACTTTTTTTTTGGAATAATCAATGAATTACTTAAATTACAGGTTTTGAGGATGCACTTCGCTCGTTGGATAAGTTAACCAGAATAAATTTTGATCTCCCCGTGGACCTAGCAATTCGTCAATTCCAAAATATAAAGGATGCATTTCAATGAGCGACTATTGACTATAGTGTAATAATATGGAAAAATGTGTTGTATTAAATGAGATGCGTATTTTTCTTCCATGTCGTTGGCTTATTTGTGTGCTAAAAAAATCTCCACAAAAACCTTTATTCTAAAAAGATGAATTTTAAAGTTGATGCATATATGATAACATGTATTATATAAATTCTACAGCGCAATGATAAATTGTCTCCGAACAAATCCCATAAACGGTATAAAAAATAAAATAAGAAAAGCTATAACTTAAACGACATATAAGATTAGAATATGCTATAGCTAACATAGATAAATTAAACAGTCGAATTATCCTTTGTCGTTTCCTAATTAATTTGATTCGATATCAATAAAAGAAGATTATTTACGGACTTAATTTATTGGACTTTAAGAATTCATGTTATACCAATTTAATTTATTTTAGTTATTCCGTCCGCTATTTATTTATCATAAATTATTTATTTCTTATCCCTATTAAGTTGAACTTTGTTTGAATTTAAGGAGCCTCTAGTTTGTCAGAGTATCTAGAATAGGAGGAATACACCTCTGCAATAATAATCAATAAGCTGTTATCGGTAGAAACAATAGCTTTATATTTCTGTTCAGAGGACGACAAATGGGGTGACCGGGGTGACCAGTACGGTTATTTCAAAACCGTCCGCAGGACGGTTTTGGAAAGCAAATCGGGAAGTACGGTTTTTTGGCGTCGCGCAGCGACGCCAAAAAACCATACTTCGGTCATATTTTGACGGTTTTGGAAAGACCAACGCCAGAAAACCGTACTCGAACCCTTTTTATTGCAAAACTACGATTTAAAGATCAAATGTAGATCAAGTGATCGAAGTTATTATGTACCCGAAATAGTTTCCATGTATGTTCACCTTCCGTGATGTAAGCTTAGATTCCGCAAGGTATGCGT
>JAQFZH010000627.1:0-29361 GCA_034695485.1 Entomobrya nivalis | reverse complement strand
AGTTCAACAAAATTACTTTTCATGTTAGAAATAAATTGACTTTCAAAAATGTATGAGAAGAAGGTAGACAGGCCTTAATTATTTGGTTTAAGTTTTTTGTAGGATATTACAGCACTCTAAAATGTATATCAATTTAAGTGTACAATTTGGTACAGATATGTATATCTATTTGAAGTTATAAGAAGATATCATTTAACACAATAAAAAGTAGTTATAATTATATGACATGCTCAAAATGAAGAACACATAATCTACACATAGGAAATCTGATGGTAAAATATAAACATAAATATTAATACTAAGCATACGTAACCGCTAAAATATTTTTTTTAAATTTTCCTTTATCTAAATTTAACCTCACGTGCATTTGCATTTGGTATGAATGTATGCATGTTGGAATTGGTAATAAGGTCATTGATTTGAGCTTAAATGTTTTTTTAAACATGCGGTTTTACATAAGAAATTGTTTTAAAATAAAAGAAATATTAAGAAATTTGTTCAAACCCACCACTTCCTTTAAACAATTATTCATGTTGTCTAATTTTTTTGTTGAAAATAAGTTTACATTTAAGCATTGGATTTTTCGTTACATTTAAACTGAAGAGATATGCACTACCTTCTATAGCGATCTTTTGTATCAATTAACATTTCCAAAATGACTTTTATAATTCTATTTGTTTTTGTGCTTCCAGTTTGTTTTTCATTTAATATTAACGACGGATTTCCAACAAAATGTAAAAACTTTACAGACACACGTGCCAAGACTGTTGCTACGGAGAATTTTGGTAGAACATTAGTGACAATACCAAAGCATTTGACAAGCTACGGACAAAATGAGATCAGATTTTTGTAAGCAAATATTTTGTTAATCGGTTAAAAAATTAAAGATCGTAGATCTTACGCTAAATATAAATTCTTTCTCTTTTTAAGCTTGGCTAATAACCATGGATACTCTAACGCAGCAACTCACGAAGTACACTGTAAAGTTCCAGAAGTGGTCGAAATACTTTTATCAATTGACGACGGACATCACGGTAGCCCCTCATCCAACAAATATCAGTTCCAAGATCAGTGGAAGTTTGCTAATGATACTTACTTTACTGTTGATGGTTATCTGCATCGTAATTCCAGTTTTTGGAATCCAGATGATTACTGTATTGAATCGTAAGACAATTTTAAACGGCAATGGAAACAAAATTGTTGACTTTATAAAAAACATGTTTTAAATTTTAGCATTTCAGACACCCATTTACTCATCAAAACTTGCAAACTAAACTGCTCTGCGGATTTATCAAGAAACTACTTATTGACTACCAATAATGATTATTATGAACCATCTCGCATTTGTATTCCTAAATGTTGTGGAATCGATGAAACTCTCAATTTACATGACAACACTTGCAGAAAGCTGAACGACACGGAACCAAACTACTTTATGCCTTACCTTCATCTTCAACGGGAGATTTGGTTTTTGAAGGAGTCTAAACAGAAGAACGTTGACACTCACAAAGTACTCGTCAGACCTATCTTAGGTCGACGTCAAACCTGGAACAGCACTCATGGAATAAGCGGAGGAGGAAAAATTTGGGATTTGCTTCATTTTACAAGAAATACAATGAATTGTAGCAGATTTGCTATTGAGTCTGTTTTTTATGAAGATGTGACTAATCATGGGGCACATGCGAAGAACCGCTATAATTTTAGGGTTGAAGTTAGGCCTGGAGGTGTAAAGGTATCACTTTTGACAAGGTCAAGAAAATGGATGGAATATAAACGGGAATTTTGCGTTGATGGATTAGACGAATGGGGAAAAAGTAAAGGAAATGGGGCAGTAAATCAGGTTGTTTTGCTGTGTCAAGATGATGACGACTTTTCAGGAAAAATTAAATTGGTTGTCGAGCATAAAAATCCAAAAGTATTCACTATTGATTATGTGTACATGACTATTAGTCTTATTTTAGCGATTTTGCTAATATTTGGAAGCCTAATGTTTTATCAAATTAGGAAAAAGTTAAATTTTAGAGGTCACTTAATTCGGAGACATTTAAACTCTTTAGCTAGCTTATATTTGTATACATTTGTCGCACTGGTTGTTCCTTTAAAAGACTATGGGAATGCTGGTAGTAATGCGGTTACTGTGGTTAGCAGTGAATATAAAGAAGGAAAACGGATTGGGTGGTTTTGTGTTTTAACTGGAGTGATTTGTCACTATGTTTATTTGTCAATTTTCTTTTGGATTGGGGCGATGATGTGCTATGATTTGGGTGGATGTTCGGAGAAGATAAGGAAGGTGATTAGCATGATTATTGGGTTGGGAGTTCCACTTGTTCTTATGATTGCTTTCGGAATAGCTGATGTGGTTTACAGGTAAACTTACCTTTTAAAATATTTTAATGCTTCGGTTATGAATTTGATTTTTTTTATAAACTAGTGATCCTTGGCTGGATGTTATTGTTCCGGATTATGGAGTTGAATCTTGCTTCATTGCAAGTTGGTCTGGAGGATACTACCTTCATCTTCCTGTAGCAATTATAGTGGGGCTACTGGTTACCTATCTTTTTGTATGGTTTGTGAAAAATTATAAGGCAAATTTTGGAGGAAATGTAAAACTCGAGTCTACTGGAATATCGTTAGTACTTACATTTTTTTAAACTAAAAGACGGCTAAAGGATTTGTTAGATAAACGTATTATGAAATTTAGATTATTTTTGGTAATATTGGCTGCCCTCACGTTCCGGTGGATTATAGACGCGACTAAATGGCTACGAGTTTATAGTGGTCAAACAGTAGACAACTGGTTCCAGTCAACTTTACTTTTTGTTGGTATTATTGTTCCGGTTGTGGTTGTATTTCATGTTTATTGTATGAATGAAGTGGTACTTGGTTTAGTTGGAGAAAAGATGAGTAGCATACAAGGTTTGGCTAAGTTATTCAAAAATAAGAAACTAGTTTGGAGTGGAAGGGGATTAATTGGACAAATTTGCGATGAGGTTGCCGATGAAGATACGGTTATTATTGAGGGAGAAACAATGATCAGTGAGAGGAGACCACAGTAGTTTTGCATATAAAAATACAACGATCAGGACAAGTTATAATTTTACATAACAAAATCTAACAGAAATAAATAAATTGTTAATTAATTTTAGACCATATAATTAATTGAAGTCTTAAGATGCTTAAAGAAACCGGGAAGCAAAATCTGATAAGCAACTTTCATATAATTGTAAAAAGAGCCAAAAGTTAAAAATCCCTTCTACTTTTCCCTGAAAAATATATTCATAATTTTTATCATAATTTACTAGTTCTCAAACTAAATATACAAAATTAGTTTTTTTGATCAAAACTAATACATGATGGTAAACAATTTAGAAATTTATTTCGTTAAATTCATAATGTTTTAATTTTTTGTTTCGTAAAAGTTAATTAAAGAATGTTTAAAATTCGCCGACTTGAATTTTAAATTTATATTTGAAGTAAAGGTATTTTTTGGCTTACACTATCGGAAATGTCAAATCTTTTTTTATATAGTTGATAAGTATTACCGTTTGTATGACCATATAATGAAAATATGAAAGGAATTTATTATGATGGAAAACAATTTAAAAACATATTTAACAAAAACATGTTTTCACCGACTGCCCAAGGAACCAAACTAGTAATTACCAGTTTATAAAAACAAACTACCATAACGGTATTAAATTTTTCAGCAATTTCATTAATTTTATAAATCTATTTTTTGGTAATGATAGTTCATTGCTTACTTATTACTACAAGAAATAAAGTTCGCTGTAAAATAAATCGCAACAAAGACGGTAACATTTTAATACCAAATTCTAATTAATAGCTGAAGGCATGTTTGGATGAGTGTGCTTTCAAGAAATTTTCTCTTTGTGACCGTATTTCTGTTAGCATATTTTAGAAACATCCTGTGCGCCCAAAGCCTTTCTGTTATCTTTTAGACTACTCGTGATTTTTTAATACAAAAACGGACTTTTTGGCAGATGATGCCTTTGCAAACGTAGATTTTAGCCTCGACTTGAAGCATCACCATAGTACGCTTTTTCTCAATGAAGACGTTTGGCAGGTTATTCACTAACTGTTATATGATTTTGTTCAACAGTATTTATCTTGCAATATTTCAGGATGCTTCCTAAATTAATTCCCTCACACACATTGGAAGTATTTATAATTATTTATTGGCAACTACAAAACTAGCAACAAATTTACAGTATTACATATAATATCATCACAAATACTGAACCCAAGTTTCGTTCTACAAATACCGTACGGGCGGATATCAAGTCCAAAATGAAAACAAGATTTGAGCACTCTCTTGTCAACTTTTCTTCTAACATGTCGTTTCCAAAACACTTTAAATTCAACCACATTATTGTACGATATTCCAGCCACATATGTTAAAGGGTAAAGCAAATAACAGTCATAGTAGGCCAAATAAGATAGACAAATATGTTTACCTTGTTCCACAATCTAATTGATGTAATAATGGTAACCGAACAAAGAAGAATGCCAACACATACCAACAGCCCTGGACATCCCCCTAATGCATTATTCACTAAAATATACCAAATACGCAATATATTATACCGTTTCATTTTCTTGTAGAAGAAAAATAAGTGGAACTTTAAAGGCGTTTTCATAACAAGTTTCCCTGAGCAATAGACGGTACATTCTATAAGTGATATATAAATAAGAAATGTTGAAAGCAAAAACCAGGTTGATGGAGAGCCTGTAATACCATATAGCAAGGAACACAATATTTTTACTGCTAAATTGCAGCCTAAAATTAACTGAACAGGATCGACGGAACAAGCGAATGGGCCCTAAAATGTAAAAAGTATAATAATTAAAAAGCCTTTAGAAAATAAATTTACGAATATTTATCGTAACGGGTATTTCCCTATCCTGAAGTTCCACCTTTCTACAAATTTCTCTTTGAAGAAAATACGACAAATTTGTGTGGCAA
Organism: Entomobrya nivalis; assembly: GCA_034695485.1. Lineage (NCBI taxonomy): Eukaryota > Metazoa > Arthropoda > Collembola > Entomobryomorpha > Entomobryidae > Entomobrya > Entomobrya nivalis. The sequence continues at coordinate 24,377 of JAQFZH010000627.1, read as the reverse complement.
CGTATTGGGTTTGGGAGCCGTTGAAAGCGACGATATAATTGGTGTGATTTAGTAAAATCATATTTAATGCTACAACCAGGTATATAGTCACTTGAAGAACGTAGTTATCAGATTGTGGCGTCCAGTTGAGTATCAACCAAGTAAGGTATAGAGGTGTAATCAATAAAGCAATTAGTCCGGTGTATAAAACCAAGTTTCTGCAAGTTTGGTGATATTTTTGACTATAAAGAGGATGCTCAAATAGTGCGTTCAATTCTGTGTCCACATAATATGGAGTGGGAATTATTTTTTGGACAATGGAATGGACTTTAAAGGACGCTTTGATTAATGACATTTTTGCTAATAAAGAAAGAATAAAATTTGCGAATTGGTAAAAAAATATTTGTGGCCTTTTTCACAAATTGTACGAAAAGGGCCAACTAAAATAAAGAGTTGTATAATTGTTATATACAATGGCACGATTGCATTTAAAAGAGCTGTATGAATATTTTATTGTTCGGGTTGGTCCAGCCAAATTAACTATATCGATATCTAGCATTTTAACAACCATTTACATAAAAATATAATTTCAGGACAGCAAGAAATTGTTATAACAATTATTAGTCTATTTATTTCCCAACTCACGGTATGTAACCTGAATTCTGCTTTGAAGGTGGGCGCATTACAATTAAACTAATTATAACAAAGCAGTAATTTTATTTTATCGTTTATGCTTTTAAATTTTCTAGTTATTTAGATCTGATTCTTACCCTTATAATTGTAAATGCAAAATAAAATTTAGAACTGATGTGGAAATATCTTTTTCAAAAGCAAATATTCTACCATGTGTATATTATGCTTAAAAAATTGTAATTAATAATTTGAAAAGTATTAAATAAGGTCTAAAACAAAGTTTTTACATGAATATTTTAGAAATGTAATTATGTGATAAAAGCTATTTTTAAAATAGCAACTTAAGAAAATCAACACTTTACTTAACAAGCGTTGAATTTTATTTTAAGTATTTTGTGAGCATGTTGCTCTATTGTATCCCGAAGTAATGTCTGATACGATAAACGTAAGGTTTTGTTTCATTGCAAAACTTTAATATTTTTGTGGGCTGAATTCATTTTTTTCATATCCAATAAAAGTAGGCTATAACTTGAAGAAAAAATCTTTTTTTTTAAATTTGGCATTAAATATTTTAGTGCTACTTTACCTTACGTGTACGCTAACCTTTAACGCAACTACGCTACTGTTTCTTTACTGTATTTGTGGCTTTTGAATTCTTTGAAAATATGCATATCATTGATTTGCGCTTTTTTGTGATGCTACTTAGTATTTATCATGTTGCTTTAAAAATACATAAATATATTCATCGAAGGATTGCATTCCTCGTCAACTTTACATCGGAATCAGAAGACCATCAACTGTCCTCACAAAAATCAAATTAAAATAAGTCGTCTGCGCTTCTCTTTGAAGGTCGAAAAATCTCCCGCAAGAAACCACGATCGGCCTGACTGCAAAAGTTAATCTTTTGTCCAGTTTTCTTTCAACTGCAGTCACCTTATTCCTCTTGTAACTTAATACAACATTTCTAGCACGAACCATTTCTTCACTTGAATTATACACCTTGACAGCAAACGGCAGTGCAAAAGCGACGAAAGATGAAAATATTATCGAATTTAGTGGCATCATCCAATAAACCTGTATTGGAAGTAGATTATATGCCCTGACAGTTGCAATGTTACAAAACAAAATAATAATAAATCCAATTCCCAAAATCAACATGAAAAAGGAGCAAAGCGGAGAATATAAAACTTGGTGTGCAATTCGAATAGCTGTATACATTTTGGAAAACGACTCGCTATCATAAACATAACCAGATTTGAAATGAGTATGACTGATAACTTGTATACACCGAACGACCAGCTCTAGTATGTATATCAGCATGCAAAAGAGGACGGCAAAGAATCTGCACGCTTCAGCTATGCAGATTGTGGCGGACATCACTCGAAACAAAAGAATAATCCAGTAAAGGCTTGAAATACAACTGGAATGAGATGTAGAGCCACAGATTCGAGAAGCTGAAAATAGTTGTGGAAATGTGTAACTAAAAGGATCCATACCCACCCAAATACATAGGGGAGATAAATAAAACGGAATTGTAGCAAGTGTTATGACAGCAAACTGAATTCCAAAAGAGGTCATCCGCCATGTCTTGTCACTAGTACGATTCCATGGGTTTCCATTAGCAGGCAAATGTCCTGATTTGTAAAAACGTATTATTTACTTATTATTTTCAAAATTAGTTTCTTTCAAATGATCTATTAAGTATTTCCAAACTTACCCAAATCCCCTAAAAGATTCTTGAGAAAAACAATCCCACTAACAATTTCGCCCCTATTCCAAATCAGAACTGCAGCAGATGCCCAAAAGAGAAATGAGAGAGTGGCAAATCCACATGATAAAACTGTCAGTGAGCCACCAGCTTCCTCCTTGTGAGAAATCACATGAATACACGATCCAAATCCAATTACCCCAGCAACAATAAATGTATTGAAGCACCATTTCCAATAGCCCCAGTGTGATTTTTCCTGGAGTTCGAATTCTTCCTTGGATGCAGACCATTTTATTGCGATGGGTGACATGTAATTAAATACCTTATTGTAAAGATTGAGAGCGGGAACACATGTAAATTTGTTCATGGTTGAATCTTGCTTTGCTTCAGCGAAAATTTCGATGGAAACGTTGCTCTCGTTCGTTAGAATTTAAAAACTATTGAAGTTTTTCGAATGAAGTCGATGTGCGGATTGAACTGACGTTTTATATGAGCATTTAAAAACTTCTGCCAATCTTTCATATATGAAAAATAAAAGAGTTGCTTATCTTATGTGGAAAAATTATGCTTAATTATTCATTGAATTGGCGCCATTGCGTTATCATTTATCAACCTGCGAGTTTTTGAAAATGGCTTAAATATGCATGCCTTTTGCCTCATGAAAACCGACAAGTCGTAAGTCTCTGATTTATTTTACCAAAATGATATTTTTGTTAGATTGAAGGCAAATGCTTGAATTTTTAATTCAACTTAACTATATAGAGCTCCTTGTCTAGTTTAGCTCCAAAGGTATATTAACATTAACTAGCGTATTTGATGAAGAGATGAGGAATACTTAAAAACTATCGTCCCAAGTCAAATAGAAAAATGGTATTTTCAGTTCTACCACTTTATTTTAACACGAATATGGTTTGATCTAAATCCAGATATTGATAAGCAGCTATAAGAAACCATTTATCAAATCGTCGAAAGAATATTCTACCTAAGTGGAATCACAGGTCAAGTATGCGTTTATTTTTAATGAATATAATATGTAATTGGATTTTTTCGAGGAATTAAAATGTATTTTGAGCAAGCGATACTGATAAGGTGCATAACCAAAAGTCAGTGTGTGGACAAAGCATTTATATATTTCTATTAAAGCCTGCAACATTTTTCACTTCACTTTGTGTCTAGTATAATAACAGGGTGAGCAAAGGCGAACTCCATATATTCAGTTATGTCGTGAGATAAAGATGTTGGTTGGTCATGTAACTTCTGTAACTTGTAACTAAATTATTTATTGTTGGAAAATCCACTTAATTCCTTAATTAATAATGAGCAAGACAATTTGAAATAGAAGACTGCCTAAAATGGTTTCAGTTAAAATTGCATAAAACGATATATAACTTTTCGTATACCTGACTATAGTGACTTTTAGATTTGCTATATAACGTTTTATAAATGACTTTAAAAATTCCGAGAAATATAGCTTTTCTGATTTTATAAGCGAGCATGTTGAATGATAAATCTGGAACCAATACTTATCTCGTTTTAAATCAAGTAGATAGATAGAGCAACACTACTTCAAGATTGAAGATTACATTGCTCAAATTTAGTTTTATCTAAGGCAACGTATGGAAAAGTAGTTAAAAAACTGTGAAGTGTTGATTGAAAATTTCATACAAAAGATTTAATCAAATAAATTGCGAATTCGTAGACTTCCTAATAGGTTTATATGGCCTCTAAAATTATCGTCTTCTTTAGGCCTTACTATATTCAACTTTCAATTGCCTGTCAGATTCTCTAAAAATCTGTTAATTGTACTTTTCCACGACTCTTTACCTATTTCAAGACCATCTGCTTTTATAACATAAGTCGCATTTCATTTCACTTTTCTTTGCTTTTGTCAGCTTTTCAATGCAATAGGGTATACATCCTTTGAACACATTTACGGGTTCGTTTGTTTGTAAAGTTTTTGAAATGAAGAAAAAGTTTGAAGATGAAGACAATTTTTTTTGCATTTCTAAATTCATGAGTTATAAAATAATAAAACTTGGAGAGTTTGAGAAGGGTTTGACATGTCATTATCCAAATTGCACATTCATCACACATATCTTCGACTACCATAATACTCTTTCTGAAATTCATGCATGTATGATGGAATGGACCACATTTTCATGCAGATCCATGCATATATTGGATGGACTTTTCAAAAGAGCGTTAAAAAATATTATACAAGTTATTCAATCTAGAGATGCAAAAACATACATATCACTTATAAATATTTCTGTGCATAAGTTTGTACAAACGCATTATACAATACAACCTTTGCAGGTTTTTTGTGATTGGGAGCATTCTTTTGAAAATGTGCAATATTTAATACCAACTAGCTTGCTTACTAGTAACGAAGCATAAAAGGAAAGAAAGATTGTACCAAATATTTTAGCCGGGAATAACTACCAATTAAAAATATGAAACATTTTACGTTTTGTTAGTATTTGTCAAAATCTGTCCGTGGAAAAACATTTTGCATTAAGTTTAACATGAAGTCCAACTATATTGTATCTGCGTAGTATGGTTATATCCTAAGGTAAAAGCACTGCTGTAACTTCATAGTTTGAAATATTTATTACGTATGCGAATTTCTACTTAATTTTGGTGTTGAGTACGCATGTAGGAGTGGACATTACCATTAAAATGCGTGATTCAATTTTGAACACCTGAACAAAATTAATTTGGATTTTTGAAGCTCCATCCGAATATATTATTTATAAATGAATGCATTTATAATTAAAACTCTGGAAGAGAAAAGTACTTCATATGAATATTACTTGAAAAGCTGGCACGAAATAAGTTTCAGAAAAGAAGAAGTTTTTTTTTTGTTTTTTTAAGTGGTGGGCACATTCATCAAAACGCTTCGCCACTTCCACCGTTATAATACTTATCCTAATTTCATCGTGACAACGCTTTAAAGCACTATAAGTCTACTTTATTTTTTGAGTTATTCTCCAAAACTTGGGAGAAATTTTAATATTTCTTAAGAATTCTACAAATGCTTATTTGATATCAAGAGTACTGAAGTTTAAAATGATTTTATGAGCGATAATAAAACAATTCACAATTATTTCATTTGGTGAGTACTTGCATAACTCAAGTGAACGCAAGTGGTATCTGTTAAGATTTTATTTACTTTGAAGTTTACTCGATTATTAAAATTTAATTATTAAGCTTCAAAAGTGTCCAATTTAATTAGATAACCGAAAAAAGCTAAGTGAACATTTGACACTAAAGCGACTTTGTGAGAACACATAATACATACGGTCTCCATTCTGTTTTAATTCATAACCAAAACTGTCGTTTAAATATTTACTGGGTAGCAATTCATTGCTCCAAAATTACAACTTTTTCCTATCCTGAAAGCAAAACTTGTTGTGATAGAATTAAAGATGGCAATTCAAAGCTTTGCTCTGATCGTTTCTGTAGCAATTATTGCAGCACAGTCTTTTCCAACAATTTCCGAAGAATTACCAAAGACAAATTTGAGTAAAGGGTTGGAGAAACTTTTAAATGATTTCGAAGGATGTCACATTAAATACTATGTTGGAAATTTGGTTAGCCAAACCCCCTATTATGAAACAACATTGATAAAAATTCATCAATTTCAGAACATGGCAACTTTTTCAATTGTAGATTTTAAACACCTCAACGCAAGTTACGAGCTTGGTAGCAGAAATGATCGCAATCAAGAAAGGTTTACATCATGTGTCATTCATTGGTATATGTTTCATCAAATCAGCTGGGAAAACGACTTGGAGATCTTAAAAATCATGAAAATGTCTCAATTTTCTGATGGTACACCAGATTACCATATTTTGTTCGAATATCCTATATACACAACTCCCGTTAAAATCAAATACGAGCTTTTAAAAAAATTCTTCACGAGACATATCGTATCAGTGTTCATAAAAGGTCCGATTTTATACATCGATTCCTTTCAAACCTTAAATATAGTGTGTATACCCTGTGAACAAAGTAGTCCATTGATACATTTTGACCCAGCAAAGAACAGTATTGACATGGTTTGGAAAACAATCTACTCAGATCTAAGAATGGTGTATATTGAGTCAGATTTCTGGTTAACCCAATCGTCAACAATTTTTGATTGTGAGAATTTTGTGGGAGCTTCAAAAATTCCACCATTAGAAAATGAACATTTTATGGTGGATTTTTGTGTTCACCAATTGCTTAATAAAAGGCTTAACTACACTGTTTCATATTCAGCTAATTCTGGTTCGGTAAGGCATGGAGGCGCTTTTGGTTGTATTTTTATAAGCCCGAAAAATTCCGACCTACAAATTGCCAATAAAAAGAAAAGATTTCAGTGGATTACACATGCCACACAATTTTCATCATTCTACTTTATTTGTACTCAGAAAAGTTTTTATTTTGACGCAACAGTACTCCTCAAACCACTGTCTGTCTTGGTTTTCATGGTTATTTCTAGTAACTTGTGGGCTTGCTTTGGCTTTTCTTACCAAAGCAATACATTTTATAACTGATAACGTATTTTTAAAATCAAACGTTAATGAAAATGAATCCCGTTATAGTGCATTAGTAATTTGCATTACTATTTTGGCGGCACTGTTGGATCAAGTTGTTACCCTAAGAGAACGTTTTAAGGTGACATCTAAATACGTTTCTGTAAAATACAAAATAGCTCTCTGGTTTCTATGGGTGATGATTGCATTTCAAGTCGGCATGCTATATAAAGGGGAAATATTTAGTTTCTTGACAAAAATAGTTGATCCATCTTGGCCGGAAACCATTGATCAACTTGTGGAATCGCCGTTTAGTTTTATCACTCTGCAGTATTTTACAAAAGGTGATTATAGGGGATCCCTCTTAAAGGAATACGTTTTAAAAATTGATGGAAATTCAAATTTTTCCTTGAAACATGTCTACAATAATTTAAACAAGTCAGTTTATTTTTATGAGGAATCATTTACCAAATTTGCAATAGACTTGTACTTTAGTAATCAGGACATACTAAACAATCTCTCAAAGCAAATTGATAACAAAAATTTGGCAATAATTGATAAATCCAACTGGATAGATATCGAATACTTATTAAGTATAAACTTTTTACCCGGTAATGCAATATCAAAGCCAAAGCTATTTCCTGGCTATCTTTTCATTACACCTTGGGAGGTTAGAACTACATATTTTCTGCCCATTTTTGAACGATTTTTGGCAAAGTTGTATGAGTCTGGAATTGAAAGAAAAATGTACTCTTATATGATTTCAGCAAGGCATTACAGACAGTTAAGTATTATTGCTACACAGATTGATAAAATCTCCAAACACAGATCGTCAACTCTGTCGAAAGCAAAACTACTTTTTTTGTCGCTTAATCGAGCCGACAACCTCTCTAGGCATACTGAAAATTCAGCCGTATCAATTTCTGTAAAAATGCTGCAAATGGTTTTCATTACTTTTGTTTGTATGCTTTCCATTTCTATTTTGTTCTTGCTTTGCGAAATAATTAAATACTAAATCGAATATTTCTAGTGATATTCACATAGATATCAGATTTTGCCTATAAATTAATAAATGAAATGTATAAAATTAATCAAATTGTTGTGAAGGTAATACATATATGCTATTTGAATTTGATGATTCAGAAACGCAAATTGGTTAGAAAGTTCATAAACTTATTCAATAAACTAATGGATCAAAATTAAAAATTGTGAAAGTATTAACATTACCCGTTCTCACACATCTACAATAAATAACGACAACAGTGTCTCGTAATTTACTTTATTCAATTTTCACACTTTCTTTTGCATACACTTTCGTTATTTGTGTTTGTGTTGGAAAAGGAGGCATTTTTAGATGACCACACGTCGATTTGAGATGAGATAACCTAAAACGCCCCAAGGACCCAACAGCCATTTACAGAAGATGCAGTTATGTTCGTTTCACAGTGAACATTATTCAGTGATACAAAAGACTAAATTTTACTACAAAATAAGATCAATTTATTTCAAAGAAAACCAATATTTAACTCGATTATTTAGAACCGAGTGACTGAAAGTCAATGAAAAGAAAACAATTAACTATGCCCAGAAGGGGCGGAATTTCAGTACACCACCGCTGCCGTAGAGCTTCTTCCCTGAGTAGCAGCCAGCTACTCTTTACTTCTTCCCTAGGGGTCTACCGGAACGGTGACTTTGGTGGTGTTGTCGCAGCGGCACCACTGAATTAAAGCATTATCACGTTCCCTAATTCCTAGATCATTATGTCAATTAGCACAAAAACAACATTATTCCAAAATAATTTGTTGATTCTATAAAGATATTTAAAACACTAGTTGTTTGAATAACATTTAAAAAAATTACTATAAATAAGTTTATTTTAATTTATTTGCAGTAAGATCTTTATTGAAACTAAGTACCGTAACTTATGAGCTCTTTTTTTAAATCTTGGAGATATTTTTCTGCAATCAATTCTGCCTCATTTGTTGATTGCGCTAGTTGGGCTGTTGAAGCATAATAAATAATGATGCCAGTTTGATTATGTAATAATTTTAATTACTCATGTACTAATTAAATGTTTTGAATTTCACACTAATTTTGATGTATATTGTGTAATTTTTTTTGGGTAAAAATGTATTTGTTAGAAAAATTTACATAGCAATTTCTCAACATGTTACAAAATAAATTAAACATTTTCCATGAACTTGATTAATTTCTTAGCTAAATACTTTATTCACAAATGTATTTCTAAACATTTAAAAAATATAATTTGCAGTGGTACATTAGCGTCTACGTTCCACCACGAGAAGAAACGTTTGTTGTAAAACAAAACGAACTGGAGTTGGTACTCGTTGCCGATCGATTTTAAGGCATGAACCAACTTTCAATGCTCTCACAGGACAACGTTTGACAAATTTCGGAAACCAGTTACAACTGTTTGACCAATGTATACGCTTGGTTCTATTAATGACTTTCGAAGATAATGGTAATGCTCAACTTCCTTTGTCAAAAAATACACTAATCACAAAATTCAAAAACACTCCTATGGTGATGAGACCAACCTGTAAAAATACACCAGGATGATAACGAAGAACTACAAAAGTATTTTGCAATTCCGATAGTTACCGATGCCACGACAAATTGAAACGGTGGCAAAAAATATGGGTCGAAGCAATTGTTTAACAAAATTGTAAAAACTTGACCTTGTCGGGAATATGGAACCAGTAAATAGAAATGAGCATCTTCACTGTAGCCACTTGAGTGTCTTAGTATACTTTCTAAAATAGCACATAGTTCTTTTATACCAAGAAAACAAATAGGCATGGTTACAAATAAGGGTATACCAGATTCTAACCAAGGTGGTGTGTATTTAAAAATAAACATTGAGATGCACAATGGCTTGAATTATTTTCGTAGAAAATGATCAGAGCAAAATCGACTAGAGGAATAGTTAGAGAAAATATAACAATTATTGTCATTTAAACCAAAACAAGCAGTAAATGTAATATGTAACCAGATTTTCCTTTGTTTGGCCTTTTTTTGTAAAGTATACTGTCTACCTTTCCATTTAAGATATAAAAGGTGTAGTAAATGAAATGGTGGTGAAACGTTAGCACAATTTGTGTTGTTATTATACTTATCTGATAATATATAGCCAATTCTCTCGGATTTGGTGAGCGATATACTGGCACAAATACGTAAATTTGTTTAATGCACAATTTTTGGGTAGCAACTACAACCACTGCTTACTCTTAAAATATTATCAAAATGATTAAAACGTCGTTCCAGCTATAGCAAATGTTTCTGTAGGTATATATAGTTTGTAGATTTTTGAAAAGTTCACCATAATTCATCAATATTTACATACATTTTAAATAAATTGACAATTAATCTTATGTGTAAACAATAATGAGTTTTAATACTTTACATTTCTATAGGTTTTATGATTTAATAATAGCTTATAAATTTCATATTATGATTCTTTGACAATTTGTTCTAAAATGGTTTTTGCTTGTTATGTATGTGTCTATGTAAGAGGTACTTGTGAAACAAACATTACAAACGGCTCCACTAAGCTTTAAATGGAAAGCTTCTGACTGGCAATTAGACATATTCGAAAAGTATTCGATTCATTATCGTAAGTAAATCGTTTACAAGATTAATATTTACGCGTGAGGATGAAGATAAAAGCTTATGCTACTTTACCTAAAAAATATTTAAGAGCTCAAATTTAGATGATGGTCTATCCTCAACACTTCAGATAGCGACGCCTATAATTTTTTTTTTAAATTAGGCTTTTACCGTGTGATATATTACGCCTTCAATTTTTTTCCAATGTTTCAAAAAGAAACAACGCCTAACTTTCCACATACCTTTTAAAACTACTATCTAAACAATCAAAACTAATATTTAACAAGATAAAATTATTGATAAGAAAACAATAAATGTTTAACGACATTTTTTCGATACCAACCTTATTCACAAATACATTAATGTTCAGCCTTAATCATTCAAAATATATAAACGTGTCAATATATGACTGTACAAATTATGTAAAGCTGTAAAACCAAAAGTTGGTTAATGAATTAAAACATTTTCAAAATCAATTAAGAGAATTGGAACACATCGCATAAAAAATAAAAATTCTTATCCTTACTTGATTTAAAAAAAATAACAAACAACTTTTACCTCCGTTGCTCTATTATGTTGACGTGGTTTTACTTGTTTTGCTAGAACCCAAACTTCACTTTTTCAGAATTGGTTTTTAAGTAAAAAACGTGCCTCTAATACCAGATTTGTTTATTATTAGGTCCGATTCAAAGCATCATATAACAAACTTCTTCATTGTACAATCTTAAAGCTTTTGCAGTTTATTACGCACATTTTAAATGTTGAAAAGCACTCAGGAAAAAGAGTTGAAGTCACTCAACATGTGTTTCATCCAACTTCAAAAATTTCTTTATGTTGCGTACTGTCATGGAATAGTCTCGTTTTCCTCCAAACGGGCATCATTGTTCAAAAAAGTAAATATATTATATCTCGTCTTTACATAAGATGTTCTGGTCCAATCAAAATATATTTTTTACATTATTTTAAATTTAGATTTGCTCGGCACTTATAATGCTGCTGAACATCTACTTCCGTTTCTATGAATGTCGCAAAATTTACCGCCAAATTCCAACCAACCGAGGTGAATGGTCGCCTCCAATATTTTTTCGGCTGTTTTACGGATATACAAATATTTTATTTCATTTCTCCACATGGAATATTTTATTGCGACACAAAGCTTCTATCTTTGAGCTATTTGAGTTTCCCACTTATAACCCTCCATTTTTCTCAAAGTTGATAACTAAGTTTTTTAACACAATGGGTTACATTGTTGGTACATTTATGATCTGCCTTTCTCTATTTCTTACTATTTCAGGAGTAGGATTGCTTGGAACATATAACAGTCAAACGCAGACTACCTGGTTTAGTCGCCATATTGCATCAGGAAAGGATTTATTCCTTTTAGACCACACACCTAATTTAAAACTTGGGAGGTTTTCTTCTCCCGAATTTTTAGTGGGCTTGATAACCATTATCTGCTATTATTTTCGCCACTTGGTTGGAATTTTCGAAGAGTTTTTTACTCTAATGATTATACTCCCACTGTGGGCTCACGTATTCGGTTTCATAAAAGGCTTAAACGTTTCTCATGCATCTAACTGGAATACAGTTAAGAATGAATATCTATCTGTGAAACGTATGGTTGATAAAGTTAACCAACTGATTTGGCTAAATCTCTTTCTGCACACATTAATAATAATGTTTGCATATTCGTATACCCTTACGTTTATAATAAATTCTATAATGCCTTCAAATGGCGTAGTTATTGAACAATATGTCTACACATTTGTCCCATTAAGAGGTCACCAGCTTAGATTTTTAGTCAAATTAGTTATAAATTGTTCCGTCTATTATTGCGCTGCTGATATTAATTGCAAGGTACTTAAATATACGGTGTAAGTATTTTTGTTATTCGCATTTAAATTGCATTTAACCCTGATTTTTTTTTCAATAAACAGATGGCAAAATTTCAAGATTGGTTGTCAACCGTAGCGTTTGAAAAACCATGCAAAGATTTGCAAGGCCAAAAGATTGGACCCTCGTCTACTGAACTGTCTGTGGTTTTTCAAGAGCTTCAAACTAATCGGATAAGTATTACATGTGGAAAGTTTCCATTAACTTTTGGCATGCTTGGAAGCGTAAGCGTTTGAAGTTATTTAAGTGGGTGTATTTTTATAATTGGATTAATTTTTTTGTATGAGGTTTGTATAATTAGATTGGGTTTTTTTTGTCTTATTAAAGCTTTGTGGAGTTATGATGACCTACTTTATAATATGTGTTCAATTTCGAACGGAGTCGAGTAACATGAACGTGTATGATGGTAATGGTTCCATTGCATCATCAATTAGTGACCACCATATATTTGATTGAGTAGCAAATGAATTAAAACCTTCATGATTTGACTAGAATTGTCCACCACCATTTTGTTCACTGAATTAACATATAAATGAGTTTACGTCAAGATGTGTGCGTAATGAAAAGGATGTTGTCACTTTATAATAAAGCATAATATGCACTTCGAGTTTTATTTTTCAATCGTTTTAAAAGCAAAATATAAAAGTATAAATAAATATAAACCAAGTTTTATTCCACCGAAATAACGCCGTAAAGATTCCTTTTGCATACGATTTTAAAATACACATACACAAATGGAATGTCTTAGGGAATAATTATAATTATTACCATATTTTTTTTAATTCCTTGAGAAAAAAAACACATTAATTTTGACCCCAATCACACTTATCTTATATTTTTGCGATAACGTTATCTTATCCCAAATGATACGAAAAATAGGTTAAACAAATATTGGAAAGTTTTGACAAGTTTAAATCACAAACTTTACAACAAGAATTCCAGACAGGTTACACGCAGTAAGTAGCCTGGATTTAGTATATAGTTCACTATAGTTTGTTTAAGAATTCATTGAAATAGAACAGACATTCATTTTTCATTGATGAACAGAGATAGTCACACACGAGATTTTAAATCTAGGAATATTTTACTGTTTTACTATTTCTTAGTTTATCCAATAAAATCTCACAATGTGTTTGGGTCCAAATCGAAAGTTTGTCTTGTTTTCCATGTCAAAGCCTAAGAAATGGACCTCAATCATCCATCTGTTTTTATGGAAGTTGTCCATAGGAGTACAGAAGTGTTTTCTGGGATGGTGGATGCAAGGATGGACAACGTTGTTACACTTGAATGTCGAACAATATAAAGTTCGCGGGTATCTTATTTGCACACAATGCATATTATCTTAACAATGAAGCAATGTGACTGAAGTAACCTGGTATTTAAATTCTGTTAACCTGACAATTTGGCTAACCATGAAGATTCATTGGAAAATTATGTTTAGACGTTTGAAAGAGTTTCCAAATTTCGGTTTACTGATTAAGTTACGTCCAATAAGTTTCGGTTTAGGGTGCCAAGTGCATCGCTATAACTTAAAGCCGAGATGCATGGTTATGTTTAGGATTTGTTCCTACAATTTTGAGTAGCCTTTTTAAAGTATCACATAACTCTTTCACACAAACAAAGCATTTTGGTACTGTTACCATTAAGGTAGTACACACTTGTATCAAAGTTGGAAGTTCGATAGCAAAAAGGACCATATTAAATACTTTGTTGATATTTTCGTGTGAAAAAATAAAGGTCAACCAAGGGCGTCAAAATTATAAACTGAACAATCGCTGCTGTGTGCCAAGGGTCAATGCAAACATTATTACGAAGATGAAATCGTAGTTATAATTTTAGTTTGTTTGTCTGTCTGTGTGCGCTCTAACTTGGGCATCCTTCAACCGACTCTCATAAAACTTGGCACACAGACTCCTCAGGTCAAGGGGTCAATCGCTAGACATTTTCAGCCAAATCGGTTTGACGGTACAGGAGTCACGGTCAATTGACGGTTATATGCATTTTAAATGGGCGATTTTTTTTATTGTGCCAATCGATAGATAAACGTATTGTGATCAAACTTTGTCAAGACACCATGGTTTTAAACAAAATATTTAAGGAGTAACGGGCAATTAACGGTTTTGACGGTTACATGCATTTTAAATAGGCGAATTTTTTATGCACCAATCGATAAATAAACGTATCGTGATGAAATTTTGTCAAGACAAAATGGTCTTCAACTCAATAGTAGTGGAGTAACGGTCAATTAACGGTTACATGCTTTTTATATGGGTTATTTTTTATTGCATTAATCGATAGAATAAAGTATTGTGATCAAACTTTGTCAAGGGATTCTGGTCTAAAACTCATTACTTCTAGAATTAACGGACAGTTAACGGTTACATGGATTACAGACGTCGATATCAGACGGGTGTCAGATTACATGTCATTACATGTCTTTTCGTGTCAGAATACACTCAGAGATTCATCTTCGTGTTTTCTTCATGTCTTGACATGACTTGTTGAATCTATAGGCCTGCTATGTGATATAATTTGGTAAATATACTTTAAAGGTTTTCTATTGATCTAGTTTAATAAAATACAAAATTCAGACGCTCGGATATAAAATCCCATCGCTTACATTGTTTCACCTAGCATTATAACAAACAAATGTCCGTAATAAAGAGCTCGCTCAATTTGTCCTTCGTCATGAATTACAACATTTCGGAATAGATTAACAAATATATTTCCAAGACAAATGAAATCAGGCACAAAAAATGCTATTGGCATTCTTGACTTTTGTTCGGAAACAAAATAGATCCTCTTTGGAAATACGATTAAACTTTTATTATCCCCTTACTTCATATGTCTTGGAAATTGTTTTCTCTCTCCGTATCACTGTCTAATCATAGCAATTTTTACTTTAAAATATTTTGTTGTTCGTAAACACCAAAATTAATCGATGGTAATCTTATTGGTTCTGGCGACATAAGGACGGGGAGCTTTTTCATAAAATCAAACACGCGATAGAAATTTTCCCAACTAAAATCAAAACCAACCCAGGTGTTTTCAATGATCAGTATAATAAATTAGTTTCTTGGTTTACTATTTTTCGTGTAATTTTATAATGTATAGCTTTCAGTTATTTGTAGATGTAATATAATATAAAATAAACTCCATTTATATCGGCTATGTCAACCGCGCCAGGGAACATGTACCTTTAAGCAAGTAAACAGTTCACAATATTTATTTTGCTAAACGAAATGTTTGCACAAGCACGACATATATATTTTTTGTAATAATTACTCTGAATGTCCAATTCAAATGGGTCATAATTATCGGTAATCAATCTTAACCCATAATCTTAATTCAATTTTAATTACTAACATAAAAGTTACTCCGTTGTGCAATCTGGAACCAATTGTGAATGTCTGTTCTCTGATGCTCATGTTATGTAAACGAACCATGTCTGTCTTATCGAACTTCATTACTGCTCTAGCTTTCAAACCGAATAAACTGTCTTGGTCTTTTTTAACTTTTGCATTACACATGTTCATACAAACAATACATTGCATGGTATAGATGTAGCAAACCGACAGAACAAAAATATAACTTTTTTGCGTTGTCAAATAGTTTTATTTTTAAATTTTTTGGAACTTTTTAAATTTTATGAATCGGTTTTTGTGATGGATAAATATAAAATTTAAATAAGCTCAACAAATAAATTATTTTAAAGCCCAATGTTTTAAGTGGTTATCACAATGTGGTGTATGTAAACAGAATAAGAAATATGGCAACTCAATTATCAAAATTAATAAATCGAGTTATGGTTAAATTAATTAGCAAATTAGAAATGTTTATTTATTATTTATTTACGTGTACCGTAAACGTGCTACTTGCATGATTTTTAAACTACAATAAGGGACGCAAAAAAATTGTAATATGAAAGGAAAAGTTACCTGTTTTATAAGATGGCATTGCAAAGATCAATTTCGTTAATGAAAATACAATTATTAAAAAGAAAACATCAAATAAAAGTAAGATTCTTCCACATTGCGAAAGGTAGGAACAAGATTTCAATGTATTTTTATTGGAGAAGTTTGTCAAAACATTTTTTTAAGTAACCAATTCCATTGTAAATTTCAGACAGAGTTTCCAGCTTGGATAAGTAAATTAAATTGAAAAGCTGGAATTTCCGAAGTCCATGTATTTAATACCTAATTGTTAGATCAGAAAAAATTAATGTAACCAACTAGAATACATAAGTAAGGTTTTAACTTTAACACCTTAACACACTAAAAATTTGTATTTTATATTTATCTGATAACGAACTTGAATAAAAACTGCACTCATATATCTTCAAATGCCCGAGATCCTTTTTCAATCTTGTTAATGATTCCAGCTGCCATTTCAGCGGACTGTTCAAACATCTCAGACCCCTATACAAAAATTGAGAGATGATTTGTTAACAATTTGCATCGATTTTTTGAGTTTTTTTTACAAATTAAAAAAAAGTTACAAATTTATAAATCAATTATCGTGAAAAAAAAATTAGTCAACTTTGCTTACCTCAGTCGCACCTCTCTTCTTCCTTTTGCCATGCATACTCTGACCAACAAACGCCAAAGCAAAAAATGATATACCGATAAAAACCACAAAAGCGATAACTTCAATAACCATGTTTGCTGCTAATGATTCTGTTGGCCAACCGCGACTTATCTCATTCCCGTTTCGGTACATGATGTTAGGTTGAATTTGATTTGAAGTTAGCCCAACGTTAGGTGTTAAACCCAAACCAGAGTAAAATGCATGGTTTGGGACAAAAGTTTGATTTCGAAAAGGAGTCTCCATTTTACGGATAATTATAGAAAATTGTCACGTTAAAAATAAATTTTTCAGAACATCGCCAACGAAACACAAAATAAATGAACTAGTCAAAAAATTATGTGCGTTAATGCATGTCCTTTGCCATGAAATATCATTTGTCAAATGAGCAAAGAAAATATTGTGAATTGAATACCAATGGTTTTTTCAAGGTGAATGTATATATAGTACCCTTTACATAAGTCATCAACCCTTTTTTTCGGAAATCCTTGATTGTGTTGTATTGCTATTTATTTACAGGAACAAACATGTAAGGAAACCTTTCCTGCTGTTCGGTTTAAAGATTGAAATGAGACTTCAGGGAAAACAACAGGTTGAAGGTCGGTTACTTGAGTACAAACAAATATTGAGCCTAGAGACAGAAGTGAGTAAATACAGATATTGAGCTCAGCATTGAATCATTTTTTGGATGTAAAATAGATTACACAGATCACGTACGTAGTATCATTACTGTAAGCATTATTATCATATTATTATCATTATTACCATAAATTGTGTACTGATTCTGTTTATGGATGACATGTTTTTAGGTTGGAAAATATTAAGTCAATTTTTTAAAGGTTGAATAGGTTTTGTGAACTTGTAATATGGGCAAAACTAAGAATATATTAATATTATTATTTATTCGATGTTTAATGAAAGTATGAAAAGGGTATTCACTGTGTAACTGCATCCGGTCTCTTGACAAATACTTCAGCTTTGAAAACATATGTCATGTCAAAACGGCCAATTTTCGTCTTTCAAATTACAATTTTATCCATTAAAATCGAAAATTAACTTTGGAGAAATATTTTCGCTAAAAATTCTTAGCTTTCAAGTTTTGAAACGTTTTCTGATCAGTTTGAACAAAAATTTGAGTTCTAAGCTTGAATCATACAAAGGTTTGTTTTATCTTTTGTAATGTTATTATTTCCAGATATCTTACAAAAATTGATGTTAAAATTGATTGTTATAAAGTTTCTGAAATACCAATTACCATTTGTTGATTGATTTTCATGTCGAGCAAAGTCCTTTGCTGGGAGGGATAACTTGCTAACTGGAAAATCATATAACCTTAATTAAAACGAGAATTGTTCATTTGTTCAACTTTATTCGGTTTGGATTTGAAAAATCCTATTTTGTGTTATAACTGCTTATTTTTACATGCAGACTTGCATTACGTTTAACCTTCATCTCAAACATGGATCGCTTTTAATTTTATTTCCTACAAACTTAAATAATCCTCCCGGTTACATTTGAATCTTAAAACAAATACGGCTTATTTGAGCACATATAATACAGCTAATTCAGCTTGTAAAAATTAATTTATCCACTCTTTAAAAAACTCGAAATCTCGTTAATACGAATGTTATAGCATATAATTGATCCAACAGTTTTAACTCCCTATCAATATTTGTCATCATGACAAGCAAACTAAAACTGGACATTTGCCAAAGGCTAAATCCACTAGTTAAGCATACAGTTTCTGGTGGATTTTATTTTGATATTGAGTCAAATCGTTTCATATCCCTAAAATCATATTTTTATTTCATGTGGTGTAATTCATACTACGTCGGACAACTGTTTCAAATAATACTAGCAGTTTACTTATTTCATTTAGGCTATGGAGAAATTGAAATTCCCGAAGTAGACTTTATTAATCCTAATTCGATTGATAGTGTGAATCATGTAAATCTCTTAACGAGCATAGGAACAGTAATATGGTTAATTGTAACCGCGATTTTAGTTTGCATTTCGGTAACGATAATATACCAAGAAGAAATAACCGAGACAGTGAATCAAGTGTTTGAATTAAATGACAAGTTTAAAAAACGTTTTCCAAATTATTCTAAATGTTCGCCGAATAAGTTGGAAAAATTAGTACCCTATATTTGTTGGGTACCTTTGACTTTCCCTGTAATGTTTGGAGGTGCCCTATTTCACCAATTAAATCCTGTTCGAGTTATGATCCAAAGTGTATTTGAAATCGAACTTGTAATAAGCTCACCTATAACTTGGGTTATAGCAGTTTTGCAGACCCATGCCGTGATTTTCTTTACTGGTGCAGTAATAGGAATCATTTTACCTTTTCTTGTGGTCGTAATCGTTTGTCAAAATTGGTTAAATGCTGCGTTGTTGGTTGAAATGAGAAAATCCACAAGTGGTTCGGTTTTAACGACTCAACTTGGAAATCTTGTGGAGGAAGATATTATTTCGATTTATCAATCCCTTCGGTTATTGACTAGAAGACTAAACGTGTCGTTTGCTACAAAAAGATTTGCTTATCATTCTGCTTCTACTTTAATGGTTTTTGTAGTGGCCAGTTTTTCACTAATTAGAAATGGAAAATTTCTCTTGTCGGGTGGCCCGTTAATGGGACTATCTTTAATTTTTATTTTGGCTATAGCCACGTTTCTTGCTGTCTTTATATTTTATGTGGAATGCTCTGTCCTTGATGAACTAGAAGGGGGATGGGAAAGTTATAAGAATAGATTGTTGACGACAACAGGAAGAAGAACGAGAATATACAAGGCCGCACTATCGTTTCAACCTGTTACAGTTATGACAACATATCCATTTTGCAATGTTAATAGAAGTACGTTTCTGGAATGGTTTAATGTGGGAGTAGATAATTTAGTGAATTTGTTAGTGTCCTTTTAGTTCTTTATTAGGGTATGGGTTTCTTAATCAAATAATATTTTATTGTATTAGATTCGGAAAGAATATAAAATATATATTTGGTAAATATTACAAACCTTAGTTACAAACAAACCATTAATTCAGGATTTTTAGCTGATGCCATCAGTAATTTTACTTCTTTATTGAGTTCATTTATTGAGTTATAGAATCACTTTATTTGATAAAGCATAAATATAATAAAGTTGGATGTATTAGTTAATATTTACTATTACTGTTCCAATATATAAATTTATATAAACTTCAGGATATCCGTCTTTGAATCCAG
Organism: Entomobrya nivalis; assembly: GCA_034695485.1. Taxonomy (NCBI): domain Eukaryota; kingdom Metazoa; phylum Arthropoda; class Collembola; order Entomobryomorpha; family Entomobryidae; genus Entomobrya; species Entomobrya nivalis. Next base: position 4,210 of record JAQFZH010000627.1, on the reverse strand, counting down.
TCTGTTAATTTATTGTATTGTGGTTAGTTTGAATCTAAACCAACCGAGATATGTGAGGCACAAATCCATATGTATCCAGAAAATATTTTTATATGAATATTTCATTTAGTAATTATTTTTAAACTGAATTAAACAATTGCATTGAGAAAAACTTTATTCGTTTATTAAGGCATATTGGATTGCTACCTATAAACACATACATTCATGCATGCATCGTCCGTCGTGTTGCCTTATGGCCCAATATACATGCGATTTCCTCGAGGTATCTATGAAATCCATGGAATAGAGCCCGTATAAGATTGAAGTTTTTGGGATTTCTTTGGAGAACCTTTAAATGCTTCATTTATAAATTTAATTGGAATTTTGGAAAACACGGTTTTATGACATGCATTGACAGATAGTGGTATAAACTGAAGGACGTTTTTCGATTGCATTGTATATTTTTATTGTAAAAACATGTATGAAAAATGAATCCTGAATTAATATTTATTTATTTATTTGAAACATTTGTCCCATCAATTTGCCTTTACACGAATTTAGCTTTTTAACTTAAATCGCACAATGGTTTTTTCTCTTTCGGGAATGTAATTATTTCTCGATACCTTACAAAATTGATGTTTTACATTGATTGCTATTTTTAAAAAAATTGGGCATTCTAAAATACCTATTGTCTTTTGTTAATGGATTTTCATGGTGAGCAAAAACTTTTGTTGGGATATCTGGCTTAGATAACTGGAAAATCATGTAACCAGATTAAAATTTAAATTTTTAACCGTTCATTTGTCAAATTTAATTCATTTTTGTTGTTCATATTGAGTTCGTCTATGGGTTTATAATGTGGTATAACTGCTTATTTTTACATGCTAGCTTGCATTTAACCTTCATCTTAAACAAGGTTCGCCTTTATTTTGCAAAGAACTTCCTATCCACCTTTAATACTCTTCGAAGTTATATGTAAATCTTCAAACAAATGGTCACAAGCTAAATAACATACTTTAGTACATCTAATTCGACTACTTCTGCATGTTAGAATAGATTTATTCACTGTCCAAAAATACTTCAAAAAACAGTGCGTTGTTATACGGATATTCTAAGATTTAATCCTACAAGTTTTCCACTTTTCGTCAAAATGACAAGCAAATTAAAGCAGGATATTTGCCAACGGTTAAATCCACTAGTAAGGTATACAATTTCTAGTGGATTTTATTTTGACACAAAATCAGATCGTTTTATCACCCCAAAGTCCTACTTCAATTATATGTGGTGTAATTCATACTATTTAGGACAATTTTTCCAAACAATTCTAGCATTTTATCTAATACATTTAAGCTATGAAGAACCTGATATTCCTGAAGAAGTGTTTAATATTACAAATTCTACAGATAAAAATATTACAAATCATGTCAGTATCCTAATAAGCATAGGCATAGTAATATGGATAGTTGTAACTGGAATTTTAATTTGCAGTTCAGTGATGATAATACACCAAGACGAAATAACGGAGACAATGAATAAAGTCTTTTATTTAAATTCCAAGTTTAAAAAACGTTTTCCAAAATATAGTAAATGTTCGTCGAATAAGTTGGACAAATTAGTACCCTATATTTGTTGGGTGCCTTTAACCTTTCCTGCAATTTTTTTGGGAGCACTTTTTCACCAGTCGAATCCTGTACGAACTATGATCCAAAATTTATATGAAATTGAACTATCGTTTAGTTCATCGATGATTGGATTGTAGCATTTTTTCAGACCCACGCTGTGATTTACTTTACTGGTGCTGGGATAGGGATCATTCTGCCGTTTCTTGTGGTTGTAATCGTTTGCCAAAATTGGCTGCATGCTGCTTTATTAATTGATATGAGAAATCCTAACAGTTTTATGGCTTTAAAGACAGAACTTGGCAGTCTTTCTGAAGAAGACGTTATCTGGATTTATCAATCCCTCCGGTTATTGACTTCAAGGTTAAACGCTTGTTTTGCTACAAAAAGGTTCGCCTGTCATTCTGCATCAACCTTAATGATTTTTGTAGTTGCCAGTTTTTCACTAATTAAAAATGGATCATTACTATTGTCGGATGGGTCGTTAATGGGACTTTCTTTAATTGTAATCTTGGCTGCAGCTACGGTTATTGCTGTTGTTATATTTTATGTGGAATGTTCTGTACTTGATGAGCTTGAAGGAAAGTGGAAAAATTATCAAAAAAATTTGCTGACGTCAACAGGAAGAAAAACGAGAATGCACAAAGCTGCATTGTCCTTTCAGCCGGTAACTGTTATGACAACATATCCATTTTGCAATGTTAATAGAAGTACGTTTTTAGAATGGTTTAATACTGGGGTAGATAATTTAGTCAATTTGTTAGTGTCGTTTTAGTTTTGTTTTCCGATATACGTTTTGTTATTGAAAATTAATTTATACTATTAGAATTCACAAGAAATAAAAATATGCCTTGTTAAATAATACAAACCCACACAAAAAACTTGTTGTAGATTTATATCTGATGTCATAAGAAATTTTATTGCTTTGCTTGGGTATTTTGAAATGTCAGACAAGCTTTTCACACGGTGCTTTATAAAATACATGCATAAAAATGAAATGAACTGTACAGCTTGTGCATTTACCAAAATCGTTAAGCGTTATGGATTCATTTTATTGTATAAAGCTCAAACATAATAAGTTTGAATGTAATAAATAATAGTAGTTCAAAGTACCTTCAGTATGCTAATTTCTTGTGGTTGGATTGGCTTAAAAACGACCGTGAGATATGCCGTTTAAATCTATTTTATCTATAAAATAATTTATATGGTAAATATTTTTAACTAAAATTAGTATTTCAAAACTATTTTAGACAACATGCTTCTAAATAACTTTAGATAATGTTTTGCTACATATACATACATAATATAATATTTTCAGTATTTTACCAACAACTGAAATACTTTAATGGTAAATAGTTAATGATAGAGGTTATTTAAAAATATGCCAAACATGATAATGATATGCCGTCCAAAACAAACCTTTGGAAAACATCACAATAAAGTATCCACCGTTCTCTGTCTTACCTACTATTAACCACAAGAAAAAAAGTTCGCTGTAAAATAAACCGTATAAGCGAAGGTACACGTTGCCGATCAATTTTATGAAATGACCCAACTTTCAAAGCTATACGAGGACAACCATCAACAACTTTTTGAAACCACTTGCAATTTCTTGGGACAACTATTAACTTTGTTCGTTTGATAATTTTCGTTGATATTGGCAACGGTTGACTTCCCACATCAAAAATAAAACAAATCACACCAATATCAAACAAGACTGTGATTCCTAGACCAGCCTGAATAAATTCACTGAATACATATCGATAAACAATATAGCAATACAAAAGACCAATAGCTACAGACGCTCAAAGGAACTGAATCACAGGCCAAAAATATGTATCAAAGCATTTGTTCATCAAAATCGTAAAAATTTGGAGTTGACGGTAGTATGTAACTATTAACCTCAACTGAGAATCGCTGTTGTATCGGTACTGCTCTTACAAATTGGAGCAATCTTTTTAAAGTATCACATAACTCGTTCACACTTACAAAACAAATGGGTAACACAAGCCAAATGGTGGAACACACTCTTAATAAAGTAGACACCTTATAAACAAAAAGTATGATAAACAATGTTTTCCGATGATTTTCAAATAGAAATATTGAAGAAATATCGACCACTATTGTCTGCAATTCCCAATTATTTTAGAAGATCATGCAGGTTTAATATGTCAACGTTTATTAGAAATCTGGAAGCCCATCTTCGGATATACCTTGGTCAAGACATACAGTACGACAATAATTTTACATCTAATTTATTTATGTTTTTGTCCTGTTGGGCCTCAATTGTGTTAAGTAATGCTTACAAATCCGACAACGTTTACAGAATGATAGCTCCACGCGACGAGTTGCCTTATACAAAATTTCAGCAGTTATACGATAATCGTTTTAATATGCTCACAAGAACGCATGAAGTTCGATTGTCCGACGTTTCGCCAAAACGACGGTGCACCAAATTTGCATTTTTTCGAAGAAAGTCACCTTCCTACTTGAAGCACGACATTTGACCAAAAAAATATTTTTCAGATACGTCGGTTGACCAAATTACAAAAATATGCTTACGACGTCTGGCCAAAAGTAATATAAATGACGCACGACGATTAGCCAAATAT
>JAQFZH010000626.1:0-29373 GCA_034695485.1 Entomobrya nivalis | reverse complement strand
CAGACCCCCATACCCCCTGTGACCTGAGATATGGGGGTCACAAGGTCACATGCATTTTAAATGGCAATTTTTTTTATTGTCGATGCTGATGCAGGATCAATAGCTGATCAAGTACATGCATACATATACGGTTATGTACATCATATTGCACGCCGCATCGGTAGTTTCATATCAGAATTTTACATTCTTCTCGTTATTGAAGGATATGAACATTACGCACGTTCGCTTGCACTCATGATTTTTAAGTTGAATGTCAAATATTTTCCGAGTAATTTAAAATATAGGGTTTCATAGTGTGCAGCATATGCTATATAAAGTTTCCACTTCGTTATGATAATTGGTAATGTAATTAAAAAGATGGGAGTGTGTGTTGGTCCACCAAATATGTTAACTTACACATGTATGATTTGATGTGTTTTGATGATTTGTGTGTGAAATAACAATTTTATTAGTTTCCTGTGGTTTAAGCTCATTGTACGATTCCTTCAATTTATTCAAGTAGCCACATTGACCATGTACTATGTATCCTTACTATGTATTTGACATTATGGTATTTACAGAATTTTTTTTGGAAAGGCTAGAAAAACTCTCTTGAGAATCAGAATGACCGACTCAGAACCCACCAAGAAACGAAGCAGAATGGCAGGCTCAACTTTGGAACAACTCAAGGCAATCACCACCGTCGTCGCTGATACTGGCGATTTTGAAGGTTTGAAATAATTTTGAAGTTCAATATTTGTGGAAACCTATTGATTTAATATTTTTTGAAAACTTGAATTAAAAAAAATACATTTTGTGAAATATTTCAGCCATCAAAAAGTATCAGCCCACGGATGCTACCACAAACCCTTCCCTGATTCTGGCTGCGGCCAAAATGCCGCAATACCAGAAGCTCATTGATGACGCCATTGTTTATGGAAAGGCCAATGGAAAGTAAGTGAAACCAATGTTTTTTTAAATTCTGTTTTGGGGTGATTTGAGATTTTAGGCTAGTTTTGTAATTGGGGATATTAATATTTTTTCAGAACTCTCGAGGAGCAAGTGGAAGCTGCTGCGGACAAGTTATTTGTGCTTTTCGGTGTTGAAATCTTGAAGATCGTTCCAGGTCGAGTGTCAACTGAGGTTGACGCTAGACTTTCATTTGATAAGGAAACTAGCATTGCCAAAGCCAAAAAGTTTATTCAGCTTTACCAAGAGGCTGGTATTCCCAAGGAACGTATTCTCATCAAGTTGGGATCCACATGGGAAGGAATTCAAGCAGCCAAGTAAGTGCAGTGAATCAAACATTACACTAATTGCTTGTTTTATTGAGAGATATTAAATGTGCATCGTGCGATCGGACAAGTGGTTGCTTGATGGTATTGGTATGGTGTGTTCAGCTCGTGACGTAATCACGCATGATAATCTTCCTGACTTTTTAATCTTCGTTTTGGTTTGATGGTCAAATTTGGCATTGGGTTGTCATGCATTTTTTTAAATGAAATAAGTTATAAAAATGGTTCTTTTTATGCATTTTTTTTTCTTAGGGTTTTGGAAGAGGAATATGACATCCATTGCAATCTTACCTTACTGTTTTCCTTTGCCCAAGCTGTGGCATGTGCTGAAGCTGGTGTCACGCTAATTTCTCCATTTGTTGGCCGTATTTTGGATTGGTATGTGGCCAACACCGAACACAAGAGTTTCGAGCCCTTGAATGACCCCGGCGTGAAGAGCGTTACCCAAGTTTACAATTACTACAAGAAGTTTGGCTACAAAACTGTAGTAATGGGGGCCTCCTTCCGCAACGTAGGAGAAATCAAGGCTTTGGCTGGTTGTGATTTACTCACTATCTCCCCGGGACTCTTGGAACAATTGAGCAATAGTGATGAAACTATTGTTGAGCATCTCAACGAACCTGTTGGTAAGCTCTCCTGCAATTTTTATTTGATAAACTATTGCATTTTACCAAATGCATTTTAGATAAGTGTTCAAACATTCAAGTACATTGGCAACTATTTTCTTCTCCTAACAGCCAAGAAGCTTGAAATCAAAAAGGTTGAATTGGACGAAAAGAAATTCCGATGGATGATGAACGAAGATGCCATGGCTACTGACAAGTTGTCTGATGGTATCAGGAAATTCGCTGCCGACGCCATCAAGCTCGAAAATATGCTTAAAGAACGTCTTCAAAAGGCTTAAGTAATTTTTCTCTACCTCAAATTAATCCAACCCATTCCTACTTAAAATTCATGCGTAACTATTCCTACAACTTCATATTTTAGTATACCAAAATTGGCAATTGTGATAATGAGTTTCCTAATGAACAAAATCAAATTAATAATAAATTAAAATTTTCAAACCATATAGTCCAGTGTATGAAATTAATTTCTGAGATAGTCGTTTAACTGACAAAAATACTACACTTGTAATATATTTTCTTATTTCTTTATTCATTTGGTATGCTCAACAGTGCACTGCCGTGCTGCTCACAAAAGATATACCGTGCCTTACAGTAATAATTAATGATCCAAATTAATTCTTAGGCATGGATGTAAATAATATAACATACCATATTATTCCGTTTAGCATACAACAATAAACGTTTATTTTATCTTAATTTATGGCATTTACAGTAACTATCTCATCAAGATGGCGACAAGATAAAACGTTCACATTTTATGTGATTGGTGTTATGTTGCATTTGGATCAGTATGTTGTCAATTTGGAAGCTGAAATTAACTCAACCTTTCGGTTTCGTGGTCTAATGTTTACAGTTATTGATAATATAAAATTATTCTCACTCTCAGTTTTAGACAGTACAGCTGTAAGAGTAATACCATTGTCTGTCACCTTTGTAGCCAAATCAGATCAGATCAACTAATAACACACGACAATTTAAAAAACTGATTGTGGTTTACTCCTTCCTATCTGGAAATACGCCCGACCAAAGCATTCCAGTATATCATCATCATAAAACGTACAAGAATTTGTAATGGTACCCTCCTCATCATTGTCCAATTATTATTTTAGATGACTCTAGTAAAAATTGTAGGTACAGTCAGATAGAATTTTCAGCATCTCTTAACATTAAACATATGTATATTACAACAATATTTTTATATTCATACTTAGCTATCACCTATGGCTTCAATGCATCTTCTTATAAATAATTAGATTTACATACATTTCACAGAACAATACACGCGGCATGCACGCTATATTCGCCTTTCCCTGAAGGTATTATCCCCCAGGAACCTAGTAATCATAACATAAAGCGTTCCAACTTTCAATTCCATCTCAATCATATCTCATTCCAGAGAGGTGTTGGGGTTGTCATAGCATTCATGACTTAAATGATTAAAAAATGTACACCTAGCTAATAATAAGTGACCAAAGAACCATATAATACATACGTTAACAAGCACAATTTTATATATTCACACGTTGTATATCTTAAGATTACTTAATATAAACAGAATTGTACAATGGTATGTAATTAATGCGTAAAATTAGTGGCTTGTCTACGATATCAACTAGTGTGTGTGTGTTTTCGACAACATATTTTAAAACACAACTAAATAACAGTACTAATCAATTGTACGCTCATTTCAATTATATGAATTATTTCATTCAACCTTACTTAAACAACGAATTAGCAATATACAAAATACTAACTCTGCTTTTATCCAGTTAACTTTTTATAATGAAACGCATACAAATACATACATGTATTGTATCTGCATACTAAAAATACCATAACAAACTAGCAAAATAATGTAGTAGTGAAAATAAAATGTACAAATATTGTTGTGTGGAATTGGCATTCCTTCAGATCATTCGCATACACTATGAAACAAAGTCATGGAGTCGTTCGTATACACACATATATGCTAACATTTAATTTGGAAAAAAGGAGTTAAGTAAAATAATTAAAATCTTTCATACAACATCAACAGGACTCCAGTCAACAATAACAATAAGATTCACATAAATTGTTGTCATAATAACTAGTGATAAGCTGAAACGATTTTTGGCATTTTTCCTTATTGAAATTTTTAAAACTTTGTTGGCTAACATTAACAAATAACAACAATGCACGACTTAAAACTAACACGGCGCTACTGGAAATACCTATTTCTTTTGCCTTATTTGCAGCTTCTATATATTGATCTTCGTCTAAATAACAAAAAGGAGCCTTAAAAATAAAATGGGGTTGATTCTCTACCGTTAACCCTCATTCATAAGTAGTCTATTTATTATACATATTCTCTGGAAAACGCTATAATACTTTACTTTTGTGCTCTCTGACAACACACAATATTAATGACGTATCAATAACATACAACATAGAACGTTAGATTTTTTAGCTGCTTACCCCTACCAACGCCATTAACATGTTGGTTGATTTTGTATATCTTGTATTTAAACAGGAGGCATTAATTAACAACTATTCACTGTTTCAGATTAAAAATGGTTAAGATATTAGACTACAGATGTTGGTCTCGTATCGTTGGATTTGGAAAGCAACTTTTTCCATCAATTGATATATATTTTCTTTGTATATTTACTCATGAAATTTTTCCTCCAAATTAACGTTTTTCTCGAATTATTAACAGATTTGGTACAGTTCACAGTTGCTTCATAGTCCTATGCATAGTAACAACAAACTGCAAAATGTAGTGAAGATCTCTGCAGATAAACTGTTTAAACTGTCTTAGCATTTCCCAATGTGAAAAACTAGAAACGATAGAATTTTGGCTATAGTACTATATTTTTCCTTTTATAAAACCTGTCGCCCTGATAGGTGAATATATTGTTGTCAATCTTTAATTTTTGTTTAACTGCTTTCGTGAGTTTTTAAGGAAAGTGATTTCCAATCTAATGATCTTATATAGGCGCAACATTAATATGACACCAGTTCTGATTGTAAGCTATTTTTTGTTTTTTGCTTTACTTTCAAAAATATATGTGTGTATACTTATTGAATAAGCGATGGTTTTGTAAAATAGGTTCTATCTGTGGCATAAAAACATGCAACATGCAACCATTTAGTTACTGATACCTTTGCTGATTAATAAATCATATCAAACCTTGCGCCATAATGAGAGGATTGATACAATTGAATACCTTTTTTGTCTACTTGTAAATATACATCAAATTGTAGTAATTATTGTAACATATATTTTACGAATTGTATGTACTACTAATTCTATCCGTTTTCTTATTTTTATAATGTAAGTTCCATGGATTGTGTAAGTTTTTGGCACCGAATTTAAACTTCATTCTTAATTAAAGATATATTTGATCTACCATAATTAGAAGTAGGAATCCATTGTTTCAGCAGGTTTCCTCTGGCTACAGGTTCACCACAGCAAAGCAGGATCACAGCTTGGAATCTTCCTTTTCCTTAACAATAATCAAAGCATCGTAGTTTTAATCACATGTCAATGCCGTACTAAAGGATTGCATTATTTACTAGAGTAGAGAATTGATTAAAAACTTACAAAACTAAAGCTTCTGTTTAGGGAATGTGGCGTATTGTTTTCTTCCTCAATGGTCTCCATAGGATCTTCAGTAGAAATGGCCACGGATTCCGTTTTCACCGTTGTGATTAACTCTTCCTTCTTTTTATTTTCCTCCTATTCAGAAACATCGTTCATTGATGATATGTTAAACAAAAAGAACTATATGACATTTTTAGACTGATGTGAATAATGCTAATACCTTGATTACACCCATCCAATGCCGATGATTGTCCTGTAAATGCTTTGTCTGTAAGCAGAAAATCCGTCTACGGCATGTGCTTCCGCCTCCAACAAAACCAGCACTAACCCTGCTACAAAAATTGGTGGGATTGTCGTCTGAATAGGACGATTCATCGTTTTCGTCATTGTCAGTCTCTTGGCAACTGGTGGTCGCAATCGAAAGATCATCAGCCGTGGTAGCATCCTGCTCAGCTCCTTCGTCACCTGTATTAGCACCGCCGCCATTATCGCAATTGTCCAGCTCTTCCATATCCTCTTGGTCCTCAATCCAGTAGCCAGGAAGAATTCCAGCTTCAGCACAGGCTTTACAAAGCGGAGCCACCAAATGATTTATGAAGGACTCTTGTAACCTAGCCAGTTGAGGGTGATCCCGGTCCATGAAAGGTGAAATGGGAAGGCCCAGTTCAGCCTCTTCGTCACCTTGCTCGTAAAACTCTTCAGCAATTCGGTACGTCCACTGCACATGAATGTCATGCACCTTACATGGTCCATTGATATCTGCCAGCTTGATAGCTATTTCCATTACCAACAAGCGATCATCCTCTTGCGTCCAGTCTATTCCAGGAGAATCATCCTCGTTTACTTTCGAGTTGAACTCAGCGACAATTTCAAAGTGTCGCTTCAGGTCTGTTGCCAAAATCGCCTCAATCACAAGGTAGCGGAACCTTTTGAACTCAGCCTTATCAAGATATTTGAGAAAATTACAGTCATCATTGCTCAACAAGAGAGACCATGCTGCGGCGGCATGGTGATTCTCCAGAACGGAACGATCATTGTAAAGGATCGCCTCTTTCGCATGAGTTGACACAAGAAAAGCATTTGTTCGACCAGGATGGTCGTAATCATGCATGGCCGCGGCAACGTACAAAGCCATAAGCTCAAGTGACGTGAAATTGGCACCCATTATTCCATACGAGGCTTCCTCTACGTTAAACCAAGCCCGTTGCCCACAGATATCTACAATGAGCGAGGAACAAAAATATTAAAAAGTGCACACGTTAAAATATGTGAACGCATACGATCACATAATATGCCACCGACATACAATCCGTTTTACTTCCGAGTAGGCGTAGGCACTGCCATTATGGTTTTTCATTGCCCTTTAAGCAAGCCTTTGTTCAAAACCCTTTCTTTCAGTGAAATTCCTTTCCTCACTCCATCCTCCGGCCAGGGAGAAATTTCCATTGTATAAATAATTTTTGACGTATATATGTATATATATCTATCTAACTCATTTCGCTATAAATCCGATAACTTGCTTGTTTTCATAAAAGAACGAGCACATACGATATGTATATGAAAAAATAAATCTATCTTACTTTTATAATCCTACTAACCTTCTTTTTGTACTGTGAGGAGTGAGAAATTTGCTATAATGGTGGCCAAAAAAGGAAGTACAGCTTAACTATCGCTGACGACGTTGCCTCCAGAATTATCAACAGTCGTGATTGACATATAGCTTCAAATGTATGATAAATATGATCCGCTAAAATACTTTCTCCACTGAATTGTTTGTTCTTCCATGTGTGACGTGAAGTCGTTAAACAGATAGATAACTTTATAAACATATGGACTTAGCCTGCTTCATTGTTTAGCTTCATTTATGCGAAACAAAACATTGACAGTGCAGTGACGACTGACAGCCTACTCGCAAGTATCAAGTGTTGTACCAGTTAGTTCTATACTTTTATACGAAATCGTGGCATACAGGTGAGTGTTCAAACCATATATAACCGTTATAACTGTAGCCACAATATGTATTTTATTGCATTAATGCTACGCAATTCGCCGTGCGCTTACACTGAATGCAAGCGAACGTTTCCCAGCATCATTTTGTGGCACTTACCAGAGGCGCTTGGTGTCTCAGGATCAGCAGGAACCATCTGGAATCCAGGAATGGCTTGGGATGTTAAGTAGTAAACTCCGTGGAGCACATCACCAGCATGCATCCTGTTATGATCTGTTCCATACAAACATTCCCGATAGAAATACTTTAATCCATTAAACACTTCACAAACAACACTTCTCTGGAATAACTTCCCTTTTCAGTTTTGTAATCTACGTATGACATACTAAAGACATGCGAGGAAAATGCATTCAAAATCTCATTCATCATCAACTTACATGGTTTGTCACGGTAGCCCAATTCAAGAGCATGGAAATACGTGATAAATTCTTTAATTGGAATTCTGAATGTTTCAAACAGTCCCGTCTCAAGGAACACTTTGTAGCACATCTGAAATTTTAAAATTATAGTACAAAATAGTGTTTCGGTTTTCTCCATTCTTCACTTTTTCGTTACATCTGGAACTAGAACACTTACATGACTGAGTATTTGTGTTCTCGTACTCCTCTCCAAATCAAAAATAGGATAGTCCCATTCATGTAACCGGCAAAGGAGTGGATCTAGAGCAATCGATTGCAGGTCAAAGCGTATCCCATCGGACGTGGTGATCACATTATCTCGATCCTGCATAGCATAATAAAACATACTCAAAATTTGCTTTCATATTATTACCATACCCTCATTTAATTACATCTCACCACCAACACTAAAATATATGCAGCCATCTGTATTTACACTAAATGAATACCAAATATCAACCCAAAGGGATCAACTACCTCTATGTTCTCTCCGGCCTTCAATATCACTTTCAATAAGCATCCTAATTATTCTTCTCATCTCTAATGAGCTGTGACTCGTGAATATGTAACGTTACAAAAATGACACCACCACCAGCGTCATCATCACATACCTTTTGTTTGCTATCCTTCTTTGTCTCCAGTCGCACACACGTCAACTTTGTTATAATGCAAGTTGATTATGCTACTACATTTATATTCTATGAACAAAAGGAAACCATGTTGTCATATTACCGCCATCATCCCTTCCAGAACCCCCACCTAACCTTACCCTTTTCTCGGCATTCATGCATACCTAATGACACCCTCAATAAAAAAAGAAGATAGCTGCTTGGTCGGGTATATTGGTAGCCCCAGTTGCAAATCAAGCAAGTCTGTGGCGTTAAGACAAACGAGATATCCAAATTTCATGTCATCTCAACTGAACCCAATTCAATTCAATTATACACCACCACTACCACCTTGTCATCATATACTCCATGTATTACCACAGATAGAGTGCGAGAAATTCCACTACCACCGCAGGTGTGTGTACATGCATGTGTTACGTTAAGTGTGTTTGAGTGTGTGACAGCATTTCTTATATTCTTCTCTAAATACGTGCATGAGGAATGAGTAATGTGTGTTCTCCTGCTCAAGTCCTCACTCACGCTACATATACCAAAAGAAAGGGTTCAAATGACTCGCTTTCTCTCATCTATTTTCCCTATTATTCCCGAAATGAATAAAACATGAGAAAAGTGTCAAAAAAAAGTTTTTTCATTTGTTACCGGGTTCATTATACTTCTCTACACATCATTTCTATTCATTGACGTTCGCTCACGTTCAAACAAGGTAAGTAAAAAAGTAACAAAAAAGCAACAAACTTTTTTATTCTTTTATTTTGCTGCTGGCCATTTATTCGTACGCCCGATTATTACAGTAGTAGTATTACAGTAGTTGGTAGCGAGAGCGTTGAGGATGATGATGACGGTGGCAGTGTGGTTGCTCATGTCTCATATAATCATCACCATATTCACTGTTCATCTCTGGTTTTGGCGTTACATTCTCAAGCTTTGACGTAGCATACTATACATACATATTTTTATATATATTTATACTGAAGAGGAGGCACACTGACATGGATTCATTCGTGGGAAAAATATAGGAGGACTTGTAATTATTGCTATTATAATATTCATAGTTGTCATGTCGTTCATAAACACACATAATATGAGGAACCGACCACCACACCAGCCTAGTCATCGTATGAAATTATGTTAGGATAACAATATTAAGTGTGTGACTTGTACGTTGTACCAAATTTAGGGAACAACAGCAGCACTATCTCGACATAAACAGAAAAGAGAGAGACAGAGGTGACGACAGCATCATCGGATGTGATGACTGCCTTGGAACTCGCCTAAGTGAAATGACTGGGAGCTACTGAATCAAATCAGTAATAGAATAATATGCTTGATGCTTATGAAAGTGGACCTTTGAGGAGAGGAAAGGTTGCTGGGGCGTTTGTGAGGGTGAACTGTATGAATGCAATGCAATGGTGAATGGAATAAAAATGAGGAAACTCTGAAGAGGAAAATCAATACTACTAATTACAAGTTTGATGATAATGGGAATGTCGACGAATAAATGGTGGTGGTAGCGCAGTGGGTAAAGTTTTTTTTTGCTTTGAATAGTATAATAATATATGCCGAAATGCCACATTTGTGGGGCTCGACTCTTGAAAAGTGGATCAAGAAAGTGGAAGAAAGACAATACGATGGTAAATGGTTGGAGAAAGTAGCTTAGAAACTGTAAGCTTGTTAGATATGAATTGAGCATAACAATATGGCGCAGAGAGCGAGAGAAAGTAGTCCCACCAGACAACAATTATGAAGAAGGAAGAGTGCATACCCTCAAATTTGCTCATTAACTTTGCTACAAGATATCTTATTGCCATTTGCCGTTGTTGCAAAAACGAACACAATGCTTACAGAGTAGAGGGAAACTAGTTTGCGGTTAAATTGATAGCGATGATGATGATGGTCGTGGATGACTGGCGAGATACTTAAAACTATGAGTATAAGACAATATGCCTACATATGTATATGTACTTAGTGATAGATCAGATTCCCAATCCTAAATAACAAGATTCTTGACGAAATTCCGACTAACAAGCCTATCAACATGATTTAAGAAAATTGCAGAGATAATAAGATACATATACTGTGTATGAAGGAAGTAAGTTATATAAACAATTCAATTAATCCGAATTCATTTTCAATTTTAATACATATGGCTTGTTTTAAACAGAAAATGGAAATTGAGTGCAACTCGCAGACTACTAATAAGCAAACGTAATAAAATACTTTGATGCTATGAATCACATCGAAGTTGGATATGTTACATGAGGATAAGGCCCTATCTAAAACATGAATGGGCAAATACATAACATATGGAGCTCTTGCTACTTGCAGTTTTCTATAATGGTCTTACGTAGCAACTAAATGTATTACAACCTTTAATAGTAAAGTTAGTGGGTAGTTTACCTCATCGGGGCGAAAGTACGGCTCGTTAATGTCAGGAGGTTCCTGAAGCGTAAAAGTGACTGGGCTGAGCCTCAGGGAGTTTGAGTTGCCGGAAGAGTTATCAGGCGGCCCAGGTCCATCTCCCAGGGTACTGGTCGTTGAACAGTTGTCCTCGTCCGGATTCTTGCCGCTAAGTAATCCCAAAGAGTCTCCTTCAATAAGACTACCATTGCCGCCAAGCACCACGCCACCAGAACCGCCAAGTACTGTAATTGATGATGACGGAGATGATGAATCTAATAATTTAAGAATCATCGCTTTTATCGCAAGTACAGTAAATAACTACAGTATTGGACCATGATCATTGCATTGATTGATAACTTGCAAGATCCCGAAATACTTCAACAATCATTACCTTTACTGTTATTGTTGAGGGACAATAGATTCCCTGTAGATGTCGATGGAGAGGTACGCTGTTGGAAGAATAGGCCACCACCACCGCCATTCCCATTGTTGCTGCTGCTACTTGTTGGTCCAATGTACTCTGCAGATCCCCCATATAAGTCTTGTTGCGTTGTAAGAGAACCACGTTGCCGACTTCCGCTAGCGCGTTGATGATTGCAAGGACTTGGATCACGGGATGGGACCGGAGATGGAATTGGGGACGGAATCGGTGTACTCGCTGGACTACTCCGGTTTGATCCTGCTGCAGAGACAGAGGCGGACGCGGATTTAATAGTATTACCTCCCGATGGGGGAAACCCTGTCGAGGCAGCCAGAGCACTCAGGTGTGTCAAGTCTGAAGGTGACAAAGGATGTAGACTACAAACTGTCTTCCTTTGACCGTGCTCCAGAAGCTGACTAGCTGTACTACTCAACTCATGTTGAGAAAAGCGACGATGACTTACGCCTTCATTTTTTTCGTTATCATTTCCCATCATACAGTGATTAATATTTGTACAGCAGAGTTGCAATATTTTAAAATGTTTAAATACGATAAAAAATTCACAGGAACAAAAGGTATAATATAAGATATATCACATGCCCCAACAATTATATAAGCAAAGTACATAATTAATCAATTTGTTTACGAAATTTCAACAAGATCCAATCAAACATTTGAATTGGCAAAACAATTTACGCGTATCATTACAGATAATTCATAATACAGCAGTTGTTTTTAAGTACAAATGTAATATAATCAAAAAATTAAGTTAAATATACAATACATTTATAATTCCCGAGAATAGTCAATCAATCAAAAATCATTATTTTTTTTAAACATCATGCAGCCGTTTGAAGAGGAAACAGCAAACAAATTAATGAACATATTTAAAATTCAACATTATTTAATCGTTATGAAAGCGTATAAAAAAGCGTTATCAAAAGTAATTAACGATTTCAATCCAGTCGACATATTGGCGTTCAAGTTGACGCACACACAAGTTCAAAAAAAATTATCGTTTTCAAAAATTGTTTTAGTTGAATTGACCGCCACACAGATATTCGAATTTTTTCACGTTTTAAATTCAATGGGGGCAACGAGAGACATAAGAACACATACAGAGTGGTAGCAGAGAGCGAGCACATCAGCAGCACAAGTAGTGTAAGTCAAGTAACATTCCATATTTTTTCGAACATAATTTGTTTAGACAAGACAGACAGATAGATTGGACGGTCATCATCAAACGATTTATTGGAATCGATCCACCAGAAAAAAAGAAAAGAAAATACACCATACGTCATACATGAGCCGATAATAAACATTTTTTTTATCAAACAAAATATTTTTTTCTTCCAAAATAAAAATTTTTGTCTTAAAAAATGATATTCAATTTAAACAAAAATTATATTTAAGCTGGAATTAAAAAGAAAGATTTATGGTGGTAGATTTTTTAAATTCTGGCTTTCAACCTGATCAAAAATTTGTTTCAGTTGAAAATTTCCAATATCATGCTTACTATTATAATTCACTATATGATTTACTGTTCTCTAAATGAAAACAAATTGATAAAACTTGTGAGACGTGTAGTTTTATTGTAAATTCAATATTTACGGAAAATAGTTTACTTGATTTTTTACCAACAAATTGATTATCTATTTGAGTGAAAATGAATACAAATAGAGACAAATGCATTGTTAGAAAGTTAAAAATTACGTTACATGAGTTAAAAGTAAAAAGCATTTTTTACGCATGCAATTCTACGAATTATTTTTTGATTGACTACTAAAGTAGACTGAGTTAAAAATATTGAACTAAAATTGTTTGGATATATTTGTGTGGAAATGAAAGCCTACAATAATATGATTTACTAGAGATCGCTTTGATTTTTCACGCATTGTTTTCGCATCAGTTAGCACAGTTTACAAGGAAATTGAACTAAATTTGTTTTAGAAATACGGAACCAATTACTGTTACTGAGCTACCTTTTAAGTTCATTTTTTGAGTCTATATATTTGCCAGTATTTTACTTGCGTCACTTTTTTCTTTTGATTTGGGATTTCAAAGGAAAAATGCAAGAGAAAAATTGACTAAAAATGAATATAGAATAAAACAGGTAAAGTACAAAATGAAGCTGTTGGTCTGGTGAGGGGGGAAGAGCTTAAGTTATATCAAAATAAATAAAACTCTTCGTTGCGTGTGCTAAAAATTGTTTAGTATTATTATAGTCATTTAAGAAATTGTTTAATTGATTATTATTTTTATTATTGACGTAAAAAGCCAACCTGTGGAAGCGTAAAGGGCATTGGCGGAGAAGCTGCGCGCTTTGTGAGAAGCCTGTAGTGAGGCATGGTGATGGTGAAACTGGCCGAGGGTCGCAGCCGCTGAGCCAGAAGCCTGGGATAAAATGGCAGACACGGACGCGGAAGAGAGATGAGTCAAACTGATAACTGAAGCTGATGAAGTGGATCGGCCACGATGATGCAGCCCAGTGGAAGATGTGGAAAGTGCACCAGATTTGTTCATGACAGGGAAAGCAGTCGTGTTGAAGCAGGAGGATGACATAGAAGACATGAGTTTTGATTCTTTTTCCAACAGGGTAAATGGGGATGATGATGGCTGTTGAGTGGGGCTACTCCCAGGGGTTCCCTCTAATCCAGCCATCAGTATTTTTTGCTTCATTTTTTACCATTCTAACATGCCATTTTTTTGTTTGGTTCGGGGATCTTTTTTTTTTCTTTTGTATTTAACTCTCTGTCTCCTTTTTAAGAACGCAGTTGGTTGTATAAAAAAGCGTAAGTGTTCTCTAAAAGTCTATCTAGCCATTTTATATATTGTATTTAACTAAGTTTTTATGGTTAGGAAGTTCACGAAACGGTATATATATAAAATATACTATAGCAACACCCACACCCAACGACTAAAACGTATTATTATTCATATTAAAACGAGGAAAGCTAATCTCTAATATTTCTTAGTATTATTTATTCATCTCTACAAAAGCTTTTAATTTTCCAGCCTTTTGAAATATAAGTCTAAAAGCTGTCATTTATTCATAAAAGAACAGATTATTTATCTCCTTTTTTAATACGGTTATTATATAAGGAATCACTACAGACAGATAAGACTACACAAAAATATAGATATATTTAATATACTCATTTTATTGTTATTATTATACTTTTTTCAGCGTATTTTATTCAGAATTATTGTGAAAATATAAAGCAGCTGTATGTTTTTAGTAGTAAATGATTTTGTGCCATCTCAAGTCAAGTTCTCTCTCTTAAAAATGCTGGCAGAGCAGATTGCTTTTTATTTATTGCAAAAATAAGCTCATTCGTTTTTCGCTATTCAAAATTTTCCCCTTCACAAAAAAAATTAAGCCACAGAATTTGTTGCTGTTTTTTTTTTGCGTTGTTCTTTGCTATTTGGGGCGTTGTTAGATTAAATAGTCTATCATCATCATAGCTAAAAGGAAAAACATTTTAAAGCCTTTCTGCTTGTTAAAAATTAAATACTATTTGTTTCTGCCTATCACCGGCTCTCAAACGCATTATTCCTTTTCTGACTGATTTTGAGTTGCTCTAGGCTCAAGGGTTTTTAAAATGTGTTTGTCGCTACCTTCAATTGGTTTGTTTTTGCGTAGTTTTTCGGAACTGCGCTAATATCATTTTTTCTTCGTAAATGGGTTACTCTCGGGTGTGTAAGAGGGTAATTATCATTATAGGTTAGTTGCTTATATTTTTCTTTGACTAATATTTCATCTTTGACTAACATGGGGCAATATGATATTTTGGGTAATAATTTTGCTCAAAGTGTAAAATTAACTTACCCAAAGCGGAGGATCGAAAGGAAGCGGATCGTCGTCGTCTTGTGTGAGGCTGTGGCTCAAGCGTTGGCATGCCGGTGGCACTTGTTGTGGTTGTCCAGGTACTTGTCGACATTCTTCGAAGGATGTTAGCTGAAACACCCTTTTTCCCCTGACCCACAACAGAGTTTCGCTGATTAGATTTTCCGTTTCATATTCATAATAATAGTGAATAATAAATAGCATCCAAGCAATAATCCCGAATTACTAAGGTGCAGTGAAATGATACAAAAGCAAGAAGGATAGGATTGAAATAAGTTTTTAGTGATTTGACTGGCTGTCAGGGATATCAGCAAAAACACAACACTGGTTTAAAGAGGAAAGCTTTTAAAAACTACCCAGCAAGGTTTTAGCTCAGGTATAACATACATAGTTACCCTTTTAATTGCAGTGTCTATATTCTATATAGTGTAAGTACTAGGAAGAAGAAGGGTTGGTTAAGTAATCAATAGATTCTTTATGTATGTTCGTTTTACAGTATATTATTTTCACTTTCCACTTCATATTATTATGTAACTTGTCAAATTGCTGTCATCGAGATAAGCGGATTTGGGTTTTCTATTGACGACGATGAAATGTTGGAACTAAGTGAGTGGAGTACATTGAATTAGAAGGCGGTTTCGTCAATGTGTGTGAGTTTGAAAATGTATCAATTTTAATACATCTATCGATGTATGTATGTATCTGTTTGGTTCTACGACGTCCTACAAAAAGCTTACAATTTCCACATTTTCTTTAAAAAAAAGGTTTCTCATTCTTCTTATCTTCCTGGGCTTATTTATACTTTAACAGTATCAGTTAGCAAATATTATGTTGAGCTGATTACTCGAGAGGCCCACACACAAAGAAAGATCCGGGAATCGTATTAAGCGTGCACACATGCAGTTTTGGTATATAGCTTCGTATAATGGACATTACGTATCTTACATACATAAGTACACCGTATACACACCTCTTCTATTTGAGACTCTATTTCTTGCGTAAGAGATCTATTTCATATTTACTTCCATGTCAACCCCAAATATCTATCACAAATTATCCCTAAATGGTAAACGGTTAGTTTTTCCCCTGTTGTGTTTAAGAGTCCACAAAATGTAAACTTCCTTCATAGTAAATTGCATCATACATAAATCCTGAATCTGCATCTTTATTCCATGAACGAACTAAATTATTTGCTGGTAGATTAAGTGTAGTGTATGTGTGTGTTTAAGCGCACAATGGAATTCCCCTACTAACAATCCCATTAATTAATCATGGAAGGAAGAAAAGCGTAGAAGAACGTGTGTGTGTATGTTTGTAGATTAAGTGAAAGCAGAAAAAGGACTACTAATTTCCCAAAGGAGCATTTTCCCTGTAAATAAAAAGGAGTAAAGAGAGGAAAATTTTCCTGTGATTAAGCAGACTTGATTTCCTTTAATGTGAATTAGGTATAATTTTGTTCTTCTAGCAAAGCAAAAGAGTAGTTGCACGTGTCTACTGTCTGCTGGTTATTAGGGAGACACCAGGACGGATTGTGAAATCACATAACGTGACGCACTGAAGAGAGCAACTAACAGTAACAGCGACTTAATCTTTTGTTAAAGATTGACTTAAGCTTAATTCTCAATGCCCTCATTCGGACTGTAGCCAAGAGATTTATTGGTAATTTATGTAGCATGTTGACTGAATTATTGAGCAATCGTTTTATAGGAAAATAAAACGGTGGGATGGGATAGAGAGAAGTTAATAGAATGCAGTGATACATTTAAATTACCACAAAAAAATGTCTTTTTTGGGGTGAAACAAGTTTAGGTAGAAGTTGTGCTAAAGCAGCATAATGGTAGAACGGAAAATGAACTCTTATAATTATTACTATTGTTACCTTTGGTATTGACGATATTTTCTCGCCTGTATACGGAATTTCATCGATATCTGAAGTGTAGTCTGGATCTATGGACAATGTTAGTGGAACAGGTTTTGGTCTTGGATTCTGATAGTGAATACTGGAAGTTGGCGTTGGTTTCAACAAAGTAGCCAGTGCCTTCAGTCCTGAGACGATATTTGCTGGAAGAGCAGCCTGATCAAGAAGCATTTCGGTCACTAAACCATGGGCCTCGTAGAGGAGCGCCGTGTCCACTCCCGCAGAACCCTTTGAAGTTTAAAAAAAGAAAAAAAGTTTTAATGAAATCATCCAAGTTTATCGTGAGGATGTGTTACAGTGAAGTAAGCGTGCTGCAAAAACAAAAAAAATGGGGAAAAATAAGTGCAAAGTAAGAAAATAATAGAAGAAACAACCTGTACGGATTGCGACTTTGTTGCGAGCATTTCTCTGCGAAGCGCGGCAGAGGTTGACAATGCCATGATAAATGTAAATTCTCTTTCTTCACTTTGTTCTTCTTGTTGAGTTTTACTTTCATTCAAGTGTAATCACTCAGAATTCACTTCTGATTTTCCCAACTCAACCATGCAACAAAGTACAGTTGATTTAATAATGATTCAACAAAGGAAAACGTGCAGAACTGCAAGTGAAACTAAAGTTGACGAAAAGGACGACAGGGAAGGACAAGGGAATACTATTTAAAGTATATACAAAAAGAAAACACAGTTTTCCCTGATGACGTTTCTGAAGACTGGAAAGAGCAAGGATACTTTTTTTACTCCGTAACTTTCACCAACTCAGCGACACATTTCCTTTTCCCAGAGACCAGAAAAGTCTCTATGGAACCTTGTAACTGAAGAACTGATGATGACGGTAGTAATGATGATGGTTATCTGGTGTTATATGATGTTATTTTAGCAGTGGTAAATATCAGCAGTAGTACCAAGAAGTAACAGTTTCACTTACTACAAAAACTTTTGGTTTTTCGTTGCTAAAGTAGTGTTATTGTTGCTATAAGAACATATCTGGGAACTAAGGAAGGAAGAGAGAGAGAAGGCCAAACCGCAGAAGGAAAGAGATGAGACGAGAGAATAGTCGAAGAGCTCAGCTTTCAGCAACAGAAACCCCAATAGAGAAACAAGAATCTATCTTTCCTCTTCACAAACAGCAATTTGCAGTAGACAGAACAGCAAAAAACTGAACAACAACCAGAACGGGAGCAGAACTGTGCGTGGATCGGATTGTGTTTGTTGGTGGTGGCGTGGCTGAGGAGAATCGCAGTTCGCAGTGAGTGATGCTGATGATGCTGAGAGATGAGGAGGATGCACAAGAGTCAAGCAACAAAACAAGAGTGGAGCCTAGCTGAGTCGTGCAATTGAAATATATGTCCAGTTTCGGTTCTCTCTTTCTCTGAATGTGTTGTATATTATGTGTTGTGTTAGTTTGTGTACTATTGCACCCTTGGCTCCTGGTCTCCTTTCTCTCTATAGCTATCTTGCTCACTCTTTTACAAAATTTTAACTGGACTCAACTATCTATACATTGTATCCACAGATAGATTGCAGACCAGAAGCATAGTGCAAAAACATAAGCCACAAGACAAGTCAGCTTTGTCCACGAAAGAAATGTAATAAAGAGAAGAACTGCACACGGTGTGGGTCTGTGAAAAAGCTGCCATCCCATTATTGCCATCATTTTTACAAGGCTTATTATTTTTAAAGGAAACAAGATCCTGCTTTTGAAGATGATGGTAATCATAATCATGATGATGATAATGATACTTGTACAATAATGCATTTTAAAGCTTACAAAGCGACCACATTACGGGGCCTACTTTTTATTCTTTGTTCTTATGTGTACCTTCTCATTTTACTTCCATTTTCAGCATCATTCATATTACAAAATACATTTTTTCATTAAAACTAAGAAACTACCTTGTTCTTCGAGGAATGCCCCATCAAAGTGGAGACGAGTTCTTATTTTCCTTTTCGTCTACAATATAGGGTTAGAATATGTCTGTAGCATTGAGAAATGCTTGTAGTTTTTTTGTACTAAATTTAATTATAGCAGCCTTCTACCCGCTAAAAATCGGAGGTAGAGTAAAACAAGGTATAAATAGTATGCAAACGAGGTTTTTGTTATCAGCAGCAGGACAAGATGACGATGATGATAAGTAGTCCTAATGTCTTGTTCATGCTTCAACTTGCAGAGTCAAGCGAATTTGTGTGTGCTTACTCGCTGTAATACACACGCTTTTGTTCATGTTCAATATGCTACCACTTCTTTACATATCCATCTAAAAACATGTTGAAAATATTTTGAAGCGTGTCAGAATATTACTATGTTAGGAAATATGTGCGTGAAAGGTGAAATTATTCAGTAGTTCTGTTGGAGAAAGCATTATATTCATTATGGGTATATGATATACATGTTCCATCGCTTGAAATTATGTATTGCCTCTTCCACTATTTTTTTCATCGTCTACTTTCTCATTTCCTCTGTTGTGCTCCTGACATTCTCATCGTCATCATGAACAGTATAAATCAGTGAATAAAGCATGCATGCAGACTGGATGCCAAAATAAGACGAGAACGGAGAAAAGACAAAATTAGATTTTCAGCTTTGCTCCAATAAGATAGAGAAAATCGTTCATCCAAGTCCAAACCAGTATAAACAGACATATTAAAAAGCCAAATACACCCTTCAAAAAAATTATTCTTCCGAATTCCTTAAAATTTAGGTTAATAACTTTTCATGCAAATAATACCGCCATTTAACCCCCACGCGAAATTTTGCTGAAGATGTGGAGTAGATTTTTTTTATCCATTTGCTAAACATACAATATTCACATTTAGTACCAAATCCACATGATTCTATGAGAGTGGATCAAAATATTATCGCAAACTAACTTTGTACTCTTCTTCTTTGAGAGATTCTTATTTTTCCACTTCAATTTATTCTTTTCTCCTCAAGAAAATATCTATCAGAAACGAAACTAATCGTAAGTGTTACTGTTATTCTTCATCTCCTTGCCTAAAAACACAAGTTATTTAGCCGTCCTGATAAAGCCTAAATTCCAAGTAGTTCTGAAATTTGCACCAATTTTTCTTTTATATCTGGAGAAAAGTGACGTAAGGTATATACGGATCCTAGCAACAAGTATATATATATATATAAATGAATGTAATATAATAACCTTGGTATTATTACAAATGGCTCTTTTGCTGCAGGGTTAATTTTCCGTTGTGACTAGAGATAGCGTAAGTTTGCCAGAGTAATGCAATAATAACTGTTAAGTAGTAATCGCAGCAGAGAAAATTACAGGAATTTTAGGTAGACGAAGTGGTACTGATAGTAGTCACGGCAACGGCAGCAGAAAAAAAGTATTAACTAAACTCCAGGCTTCTACTGATAATAACTAACAGAAAATCATTTGGAAACTTGAAACAATGTCTACTTGATTCCCCTATCCCCATCGCCGTTTCCATTTTCCAACTTTTCCTCTTGAAAACGTAATAAAATCTTGTTATACAGGCCTTGACTGTGTAAGCCTATTGAAGAGAAATGGTAAAAATTAGTAAACCTGAACAAGTACACTGACGAATGAATGCACGCTGTCGCTGTCTAACTGGCTGACTTTTACCAAAGGGTAGAGGGAATTGAATTCTAGTGTGTAAGTTGTGAATAGAGAATGAGTGTGTAGAAGACGAGACGAATACGAAAAAAAGTCATTATATACTCTCTTCTTCTGTTTCATTTACTAGACATTCCATTTTGTTCGACTTTTCCGAATTGCGACTATGTCTATCTGTTTTTAAAAGAACAAAAAAAACACAATCCCAACTATTTTAGAAAAGATTACGTCAATGTTGAGAGAGTTTCAAAAGTATTATTTTTAAGGGTTCATTCACAAATACGTATGTTCTTCGAAATAGGGTTGAACTTTGGTTACAAATGTAATTAATTTATACTTGGCTTATATGTACAATGAACAATGATGTTTTTGTACTGGACAAGTTTCATGAACAAGTTTGAATTAGGAAAAAAGTGCTTAGTTTTGCAACAAAACAGCATCATCCGTCAAACGTCCGCTCGTATTTCAATCTTGATCCGAGTGCTGCAAGTTAGTGTGAGGAAATGCCGTTGAATGTCTGTGCGTCCATCTCCTTTATGTCTCCAATATTGTATTTAAATCATTAAATATCGTATTCCATAACCGCCAAACCATATTGAAGCTA
The DNA here is from genome assembly GCA_034695485.1 of Entomobrya nivalis. Taxonomy (NCBI): domain Eukaryota; kingdom Metazoa; phylum Arthropoda; class Collembola; order Entomobryomorpha; family Entomobryidae; genus Entomobrya; species Entomobrya nivalis. The sequence continues at coordinate 8,073 of JAQFZH010000626.1, read as the reverse complement.
TGACCCCTTTAAAGCATTTAAAGCCCCCTGGAGACAAAGGGGTAGGATCAGGTCAAATTAAACTTTGTGACAACAGGTTTCTCTGAATGAGCTATCATCTCACGAAATTTGAGCCTGTGTATTCCTCTTTGCGAATTGAATTTTACTACCGAGCAGGAACTTTTAAAGTACATAATTAGATCAAAATTTGTACCATTTACTGCTGTGTTCAAAATACCCCATTACGCATTAATGTAATCTGCTGTTAGCCCAAATTAGTAAACAAATATTTTTTAGGTTAAAACATTGTAAGCTAAAATAAAATCGTAGGAAAAATAATTGATTATAAAAGAAACTATTCCTTCTCCCATTCAATCTCCGTTTCCAAATCCCCAGAATTGGAAGGAGATAACACGTTAATATAACAATGCACATTCCTTGAACAAGCGCATTGTTCAATTCAGATCAATTTTATCGCATAAATAACAGTACAAATTGCACAACTCAAATACGGAAAAGGAGCATTGCAAATTATGAATGGAAAAAGTTTCAATATAGCATTTATAATGCACATCTCGAATTTTCCTGCGTTCCATGATTATCGCTTAGAAAGTTTGAAATACATACGGCCTCAAAAAGAATGTACTTTCTTTAAACCACCATTTCTTCCGTAACGAATTCTTTGTTGACGTGTACTTCTAATCTTAAAATTTGGTTGAAACAACTCACTGATTTAGAGCTTGAGGTTGATGATGAAGACGAGATGCGTTTATTTTCAAATTTTCAATTACCTTTACTGGATTTGTATGAATAAAGTTTTCAAATATCCACTTACTAAGGAACCTGTATGAGTAGAGCAATGCTACTTGTCTGAAACTGTAAAACTTGATGCACACGATTTCATTTCGTATTCCCAGCAATATTAAAACATTTTTTACTATCATATGAGTGTACTGTTTATAGACAAATAGTTGCCTTGAAATTGATATTTTCACGATTGTTTAACGGGAGATCTTCGGGTTTAGATAATTTAATCAGATATAATTTAGAGTCTCTTGAGGCAACATTGAGAAACTGGCAAAAATTATTTTTCTCAGTTCAGTCAATTATAGTGCGCCTCTTTGTAAGTTTCAAATGTTTGTAAAGATCAAAGTCACAGCTATATTATTTAACCCACATAGGGGCTATACAATTTACCTAGTAGCGTGGCCTGACGTAGTGTCAGGAGCTGTGACTATGTTATCACCTTGGTTGCCAAAATTACCCAATTTTAACAACTTTTGAGCATGTCTCAACTTGCCCCTAGTTGCCCTAAAACATGTCTCATGTTGCACCAAAACATGTCTCAACTTGCCCCAAACATGTCGTAACTTTCCCCAAACATGCCGAACCTTACAACATACATGCAACTTAAATCATAAGTGAAGCTTTCATGCTGCACATATTTTTTATAATTCTACTATTTATTTCGACAATACTCCATATACTTATTTCTTAGCAAGATATATTTTCATTCTTGTATACTTGTATGCCATCAGTCAAGCTTTAATAAGGTAATAAAATTACTTGCTGTCGACTACATCGATAAGTCTTATACACATATACTCACTTCATTGACAAGTTAAAGTTGTCTACATCTTCTGAGCCTAAACCTGCAAGTAATTTTATTTTGCTTGACATAGTATTTTATGATTTACTATGGAAATAAAACTGGATTACATAAAAGTAGCCCAAGTCACAAGTGTAATGTGAATAATAACAACTAGGACAATAAAAAGTGTTACTTATTTTTTTGAAATCTGCGAGCTCTCCATCATTTCTGTCGAGTCTCTTCACACGGTGAAATAACTATTTTGAAAATTGCAAAACTTTGACGTGCATCCTTTTATGATCTTAAATAATGATGTTTCATACCGTAAAATTGTCCATACTCTCGTTATTTCTAAAGTTTAGATTTTTGGGAAACAACATTTGTAGCCAAGAATGATTGCACAAAACAAACATTTGATAACATTGTTCGTTTGTTCAACAAGATGACGCTGCACACCCCATCTATCATGGAACATTTTGTAATAGGCTGAGTAAAATGTTGCAACTGCTTAAAAGTGCTCGCTTTCCCTTTCCGTCCACCTTCCACATTTCGCTCTGAATTCGTTTCTCATTGGGCGTTCTACTTTCTCTTGAAGTGAAGCAGGTAGTCCTGTTAGGTACATTTATCATAGAATCGTATCATCTTGATCATCTAGGAGGACAAGAGTCCCCACTCCCATCACCCTATTCACGGTACTCACAGAGCAAAAGAAACATAAAAAGCCCCATGGCCCGTAGTCAAGTTATAAAAAGTAGCAGAAACAGGAAAATGTAAAAGTGAGGAGGCCACTTTAACAAGACAAAGACGAATACTCACAACAATCAGTGAGAAAAGGTAGAAGAAAAGCATCTTAAAAACATGACCACACACACCAGCATCAGATCACCAACGCCTGTACCAGTAGAAAAACAACAAGTATATATAATATGTTTGACTGGTGGTGCTGGTACATGGATAAAATTACGCAACTTTTTGCTACTTCTACTCGTAGAGCAATGGTCATCATTATCATCATCACAAGTTGAAGTGCTGAAACAAACAAGGGAAACAGAACAAAGACCTGAAGAGAAATAGTCGACCAAAAACACGAACTACTTAGTTAAGTTACAACAAACCAACCAGACTAACCATCATCACAACTACTATTATCAGACTAAAGCTTACGCTAAGGCAAAAAGCAACTTAAAAGTTCATAGTTTTTTTTACACTCCCTCCATTTACGAAGCGTCGTAATATGACACTACCAGGGTGTATGCTCTTCTGGGAAGAAAATGGTGTGCTAGTGTAGCGATGGAGGATGATGAGAAAGAAACTTGTCAGAAAACTTTTTCTTTTATAAATGGGAATGTTAAAGTCCCCATATTCATTTATACCTACATACAAGCAAGCCGACATTAAATGGAGAGATACGTAGTGGTTGTGAAGTGACGGGCCAGAACACAATCCACTTTTTTAATGTCTACAAATTTATATCCAATGCAGAAAAAGTGATGGCACTTTGGTGCATGTGCTTTTGCCACTATGCATGTATTTGTGTGTGGCCCTTTTAAAATTATACTCACGCGGCGACTTTTTCAAAGAGTCGAAGGCTGTTTAAAAGATGATGATTTTAGTCTGTACCACCATTCATTTTATATTCCTTTTATGTATCTTTCTCCTGGTAATATCAGCAGTAACTTGAAGAAGAAAGTTGTTCTAAACTCTTTCACTTTGACTACTAGTCAGCTTGGTCGTGGTGTTGCTCCGAGTAACTTTTAGAATTTTCTCTTGTCATGTTGCGTAATACACTTTCCTTACTTTATATTTTCATAAATGTCAAAAGTTATTCGCTCCGCTTTATACAACCAGCATGTATGTCTGTTAGTCACTTTGTTTCGACACTACTTTAATATTTGTTGGCAATATCTAACTAGTTCTAAACATTTCGTATTTTAATTTGGATGATGTAAAATTTAGAATAAATTTAATATTACAACATACCTAACCCAGATGAAATCATACATAGTGGCAAAACTTCGATTTCGATACGTCGTGATTTCGTGTGTAAATAGCATTATTAAATCAATACCCAATGTTTTCGGTTCATATCACCAATGCCCAATGTACACTTATAGTGTGATGTGGTTTGACTACTATTGAGTACCAAAAACTGGCTAGAGAATACCAGAAGAAAGTTTACGAACCGAAGGTTAAAATACCCTTTAAGGGTATAATGGCTAAATCCAAGTACTTATTTACATGTGCACATTTTGCACATGCATGAATATTTTATTTCATACATGATCGTTGGTCGTGTTTACACAGAGTGGGAACTAATGAAAAACCAAACTAACTCCTTAATACCACCACAACACCACCATCATCGTTCCATCGCTGTCCCGAGCAACTTTTTGAAATGTTACTCTCTCTCTCTCTCTCTCTCTCGCTTTCTTATTAATCGTAAAGATTACTAAAGGAGGAACAAGTCAAAAACAAGAGTCTACCTAAGCAATATTCTATGTAAAGAAACATGCCACAGCATTTTGATATTAGGTTATTTGAAGTCATTTGGTCAAGTAATAACAACGGCCTAAAAGCGTTATGGTACAAGTGTTGTATTTATTTATAGGCTTAAAAGAAAAGGGTCACCGTTAAAATATAGCCTTGCTTTCTATACTTTGCTTTCATTTTTAAATTCCATATTTCACTTTCATGGCACGTTTCATCCGTTCAGTCTGATCTCATTAACTCATCTACTCATGTCCTTACATAAATAGTCTACCTTCCTTCCTTGTCGGTCGTGCTAACTTTGCTTTTTTGTCAACTATTAAGTATAAGCGTCATATATTTTGTGGGAAACTCACTTAATCAGCCCAGTCATGATCGGGAATATTATTAATAGTATTGTAAAAAAATCGGGCTTCAAAAAAGATACCTTAAGAATATTTTCCGTGATACTACCTGCCTAGAAATTTCTAAGCTTCTTTTCTTGACTTCATATCATACATCATTGGATTGGTAGAGCAGTATGAAAGGAAAATAAGCAGTTACAGCATCGACAACATTACCGTGGTGATGACAGAAAAGCACAGAAGATAATTTATGATTCAATCCATCCCCATTTTTCATCTACTCTAAAAATTATTTCGCTACTAGAACAGCAAACGTTCTGGACTTGGGTCCTCATCTTCTCCTTTAAAATACTGCCAAAACCTTTATTGATTTACTTGAGCAACAACAACTGTTGTAACCTGGTATCTATTTGCACGTCTACGAATTTCCTCAGACCACTTAACTGAAAACGATTGGGGAAAGATACTATATCATCATCTTCGTGTTTTGTGTTTTCATCAACATCAGAGAAGTGTTTTCTTTATCATCAGTCAACTTTAGTTCAGTCAAATTCGTGTTTCAGAAGAAACAGGTAATGTCTTATAGTTCATATATTTATAAATATACATTTATATTCGGCGGCATTGCTCTCACGTTACTATAAATATTCTATAAGCAAACTTAAAAGTCTGGATTATTTTGTGCTCTTATAGTAATTGAACTGAACATCTCTGCCTCTTTTGCACAGTAGTATCAAGATCAGTTTGTATGAAGGAATTGGTTCCTTCGTTGCGTGGTCGAGTAACAAATTTTGGCATGGGATAACTAACTATATTTTAATTTTTCATTTGTAAACATCAAAAATAGGACTTTGCACATTAGCAAATCAAAATTTCACCATTGCATTTTTGTTAAAAGTACAACTATCCATTTTGGAAAGTTTTGGATCTAACTCCTCAAGAGGCCAGTAATCCTCTTTCCAGATAAGATTGAAATCAATCTGTGTCATTTCAAAATGAATAATAGTAATGACTATTGCATTGATAGAAATTATTGACTAGTCGTAAATTGAATATACTCGTTGTCAGTCTATATTGTGCACATAATACGTACTCATCGTCAGATTTGTGTTTCAATAGAAAAAAGGACATATAAATATTACATTAGAATGAAAAAAATGCAATGACTCTCCGTTTCCACTCATTCTTTCTCGGGTACCATTCACTTCACCCAACACTCATATCACTATTTCCTCCAGCCACTCCAATATCCATTTTTCTGGTTTTCTAGGGCTGGTAGTCGTAGTGGACTCAGGTGAAAAGTTATTTTTATTCAAGTGGATATACAAAAGGTGGTGGCAATTTCATGGAATAAAAATAGTTTCTCCATCGTTTTCATGTGCTGTATAAGTTTAATCAGCATGAAAATAATTTTTGTCAGATTTCATTCCTGCAAAGAAAATGTAAAAATCAATACTAAAAATATTATGCATTACGTCATACACACCCTAGCATGTACTCAGTTTTGCTAACTTAATTCTTTTTTTGTGTGTTTATTTTGCATTAAAACTATTTCTTGCATTTTCCCACGCTAAGATTATGAACAAAGACGAAACTAAAACTGCACAAGTTTTGCAAATCTAGTCCTTCATGGGCTGTTGGTGGTTTTGAAGCGAATGTATGTAAATCACTTTGAGGGAGTATTTTTTTTACTCCCATCCTAGGACCGTTTTTTCAATCAAACGCCGCGCCGCGCTGATTTACATACATCATAGTTATGAATCTGATTATTTATTCAGAAGTGAAGTGGAATGCTTGAGATTACCATGGTAAATGGTGAAACTGGGGATTATTATGGAAAGTAGTTCATTCCATTTCATTCTTCACTGAAGAGTTTGCCGGTCAGTGCAATTTCATTTCATTCATGTGGAATATCAATACTTGTATCTGAACCATAAGCATATATATTTCTCAACAAGATATTTCTATTTTTTTCTCTTTGCGAAACTACGTTTTTCCTCCTCGTCTACTTTACATATATGCGGGCCATGTATCATTATCCAAGTAAATTTACCAATACTAAAGAGGCCTTGAGGATCACCACCATCATCGTTATCATCAATTTTATTAGCACGAATAAAAAATATATATCATTTTTTTAAACCATCCTCATTTTTGAAGTGTGTAGTTTCATATCTTGTCATCTTCCATCTTCACTCATCCTGTTTGCCTCCTATTTTATACGACATTGGCATTTCCGTTTAACTTGGGATAGTCCACCGTCGCCACCACAAGCCTTATTTTTTTCTATTTTTTAAAAGATAAGTGTTGCTTTCTTGCGTCACGACAAACCTATCTTGCATTTACAACAACAACCACATTCTACTTTCCAATCAAGTCAACAATATAATAATGCATGTGCCAACCCATTTATTTTAAACTATCATTCCAAAGGCAATGTGAATCTAGAGAGTTTATGGGATTTTAAATAAAAAGTGACTGTTCTCTCTTCAAATTATGCTACTGGCTGGTTGTGTGTAAAGTGGAGATTCTAGGTCAGAATAGGAAAGAAGAGAGCTCCACACGAAAGCAAAAGAGAGAGAAGAGGCCACTAGTAAATAGTCAAGCAATATCTTCTGTTGTCGTCGTAAATCATTCATGAAAAAAATCATATAACCCTAAATAAAGAATATTTCTTATACCGAAGGATAAAAAAAACAATTTATATGCATGAATGAGTACATGGACACACACCGCACCGCCACTAAACTGCTCTGCCAGCACATTACAAAAGCGCATTTAAAAAAGGAAGTAGCCTAAAAAGTCATTCCTCTATCTGGTAACCAAGTGCAATATTTTAATGGACAAAATGGAATGAGTGCTGTTTTTTAAACAAAGAAAAATTATCATAATATTTTAGGTAGATGGGTAATATCTTTTGCCTTCGCTTCGTGGCTTTATTGTCTTCACCTCAGCAGTCCCAATCCGAAAACACACCACGTCGTATCACCACATACTAATCGCCAAAAGGCAAAAAATAAGGGAGGTGTAAAGGGAAAAAGCGTAGAAGCGATAAAATGATGTGATGGAATTACGCATTACTTAACTTCAGGGAAGGAAATAAGCAGCAGAATGAGGAGGAGGGCCGGATTTTCAAGGAGCGAGTGTGTAGTAAGCACTGAGCAATATCATAATTCTCTCGCTTTTTTTAAAGCGAAAATCTACTCTACGAACAGCAGCATCAGAATCCTTTTTAGCTCTCACCTGCCTACTTTACAAACAGTTTTCCGTAGAGAATTTTTGTGCTTTTTAGAAGAGTGCACTGCACTGACCATAAAACACAGAAGCAATAAATGTAAAAAAGAGAGATTGATGAGATGGCATTATAATAACAAAAAAGAACACAGGTTGTGTGTGGGCAACCAGGTGGAACCAAGGGTTGTAAATAGTACACCATACCACCTAGTAAGTAGTGAGCCGTAAAACTTCCAATGATATGGTCACTTCTCCATTTCATCACTCACTACACATCTCTTCCTTCTTCAGTTTATGATGCACATATATGATATGCATACGTACATATTATTTTAAGCCCTTTCGGAACCTATACATTTAAATCACATCATAAACAAAGCATAGCTCAGTTTCTTGCCATAGGGTACCTCGAGCTCATTCAACCAATCAGAGAGCTAG